>OX638065.1:23155158-23459296 GCA_951804385.1 Trifolium dubium | reverse complement strand
CCCCTTTATATTGGATTTCAACCAATGTATAGTCCTAACTATAGTTTTGAAACTATGGGAATATAATCGTCTCGTTTTGGTACATTTGAGAATTTAAACAAACTTTGACAAATTTGGCTCACCAGGAAGTAACAAAACTAATATATTAGTATAATAGTCTAAATATAGCTTTGAACCCCATAAGAATAGATTCCAACCAACGTATATTCCTAACTATAGTTTTGAAACAATGGGAATAAAATCGTCTCGTTTTGGTACCTTTGGGAATTGGGAGAAATTTTGACAAATTTGGCTCACCAAGAAGTAAACATAGTTGAATATATTAGTATAATAGTCTAAATATAGCTTTGAACCCCTTTAGAATGGATTCCAACCAATATATAGTCCTAACTATAGTTTTGAAACAATGGGAAGAAAATTGTCTCGTTTTGGTACCTTTGGGAATTTGGACAAACTTTCGACAAATTTGGCTCACCAAGAAGTAACCAAAGTTTAATGTATTAGTATAATAGTCTAGATAGAGCTTTGAACCCCTTTAGATTGGATTTCAACCAATGTATAGTCCTCCTAACTATAGTTTTGAAACTATGGGAATATAATCGTCTCGTTTTGTATTTGAGAATTTAAACAAACTTTGACAAATTAGGCTCACCAAGAAGTAACCAAAGTAATATATTAGTATAATAGTCTATATATAGCTTTGAACCCCTTTAGATTGGATTCCAACCAACGTATATTCCTAACTATAGTTTTGAAACAACGGGAAGAAAATCGTCTTGTTTTGCAACCTTTGGGAATTTGGAGAAACTTTAGACAAATTTGGCTCACCAAGAAGTAAACAAAGTGGAATATATTAGTATAATAGTCTAAATATAGCTTTGAACCCCTTTAGAATAGAATCCAACCAATATATAGTCCTAACTATAGTTTTGAAAAAATGGGAAGAAAATCGTCTCGTTTTGGTACCTTTGGGAATTTGGATAAACTTTCGACAAATTTGGCTCACCAAGAAGTAACCAAAGTTTAATATATAAGTATAATACTCTAGATAGAGCTTTAAACCCCTTTAGATTGGATTTCAACCAATGTATATTCCTAACTATAGTTTTGAAACAATGGGAAGAAAATCGTCTCGTTTTGGTACCTTTGGGAATTTGGACAAACTTTCGACAAATTTGGCTCACCAAGAAGTAACCAAAGTTTAATATATTAGTATAATAGTCTAGATAGAGCTTTGAACCCCTTTATATTGGATTTCAACCAATGTATAGTCCTAACTATAGTTTTGAAACTATGGGAATATAATCGTCTCGTTTTGTATTTGAGAATTTAAACAAACTTTGACAAATTAGGCTCACCAAGAAGTAACCAAAGTAATATATTAGTATAATAGTCTATATATAGCTTTGAACCCCTTTAGATTGGATTCCAACCAACGTATATTCCTAACTATAGTTTTGAAACAACGGGAAGAAAATCGTCTTGTTTTGCAACCTTTGGGAATTTGGAGAAACTTTAGACAAATTTGGCTCACCAAGAAGTAAACAAAGTGGAATATATTAGTATAATAGTCTAAATATAGCTTTGAACCCCTTTAGAATAGAATCCAACCAATATATAGTCCTAACTATAGTTTTGAAACAATGGGAAGAAAATCGTCTCGTTTTGGTACCTTTGGGAATTTGGACAAACTTTCGACAAATTTGGCTCACCAAGAAGTAACCAAAGTTTAATATATAAGTATAATACTCTAGATAGAGCTTTGAACCCCTTTAGATTGGATTTCAACCAATGTATATTCCTAACTATAGTTTTGAAACAATGGGAAGAAAATCGTCTCGTTTTGGTACCTTTGGGAATTTGGACAAACTTTCGACAAATTTGGCTCACCAAGAAGTAACCAAAGTTTAATATATTAGTATAATAGTCTAGATAGAGCTTTGAACCCCTTTATATTGGATTTCAACCAATGTATAGTCCTAACTATAGTTTTGAAACTATGGGAATATAATCGTCTCGTTTTGTATTTGAGAATTTAAACAAACTTTGACAAATTAGGCTCACCAAGAAGTAACCAAAGTAATATATTAGTATAATAGTCTATATATAGCTTTGAACCCCTTTAGATTGGATTCCAACCAACGTATATTCCTAACTATAGTTTTGAAACAACGGGAAGAAAATCGTCTTGTTTTGCAACCTTTGGGAATTTGGAGAAACTTTAGACAAATTTGGCTCACCAAGAAGTAAACAAAGTGGAATATATTAGTATAATAGTCTAAATATAGCTTTGAACCCCTTTAGAATAGAATCCAACCAATATATAGTCCTAACTATAGTTTTGAAACAATGGGAAGAAAATCGTCTCGTTTTGGTACCTTTGGGAATTTGGACAAACTTTCGACAAATTTGGCTCACCAAGAAGTAACCAAAGTTTAATATATTAGTATAATAGTCTAGATAGAGCATTGAACCCCTTTATATTGGATTTCAACCAATGTATAGTCCTAACTATAGTTTTGAAACTATGGGAATATAATCGTCTCGTTTTGGTACATTTGAGAATTTAAACAAACTTTGACAAATTTGGCTCACCAGGAAGTAACAAAACTAATATATTAGTATAATAGTCTAAATATAGCTTTGAACCCCATAAGAATAGATTCCAACCAACGTATATTCCTAACTATAGTTTTGAAACAATGGGAATAAAATCGTCTCGTTTTGGTACCTTTGGGAATTGGGAGAAATTTTGACAAATTTGGCTCACCAAGAAGTAAACATAGTTGAATATATTAGTATAATAGTCTAAATATAGCTTTGAACCCCTTTAGAATGGATTCCAACCAATATATAGTCCTAACTATAGTTTTGAAACAATGGGAAGAAAATTGTCTCGTTTTGGTACCTTTGGGAATTTGGACAAACTTTCGACAAATTTGGCTCACCAAGAAGTAACCAAAGTTTAATGTATTAGTATAATAGTCTAGATAGAGCTTTGAACCCCTTTAGATTGGATTTCAACCAATGTATAGTCCTCCTAACTATAGTTTTGAAACTATGGGAATATAATCGTCTCGTTTTGTATTTGAGAATTTAAACAAACTTTGACAAATTAGGCTCACCAAGAAGTAACCAAAGTAATATATTAGTATAATAGTCTAAATATAGCTTTGAACCCCTTTAGAATGGATTCCAACCAACTTATATTCCTAACTATAGTTTTGAAACAATGGGAATAAAATCGTCTCGTTTTGGTACCTTTGGGAATTTGGATAAACTTTCGACAAATTTGGCTCACCAAGAAGTAACCAAAGTTTAATATATAAGTATAATACTCTAGATAGAGCTTTAAACCCCTTTAGATTGGATTTCAACCAATGTATATTCCTAACTATAGTTTTGAAACAATGGGAAGAAAATCGTCTCGTTTTGGTACCTTTGGGAATTTGGACAAACTTTCGACAAATTTGGCTCACCAAGAAGTAACCAAAGTTTAATATATTAGTATAATAGTCTAGATAGAGCTTTGAACCCCTTTATATTGGATTTCAACCAATGTATAGTCCTAACTATAGTTTTGAAACTATGGGAATATAATCGTCTCGTTTTGTATTTGAGAATTTAAACAAACTTTGACAAATTAGGCTCACCAAGAAGTAACCAAAGTAATATATTAGTATAATAGTCTAAATATAGCTTTGAACCCCTTTAGAATGGATTCCAACCAACTTATATTCCTAACTATAGTTTTGAAACAACGGGAAGAAAATCGTCTTGTTTTGCAACCTTTGGGAATTTGGAGAAACTTTAGACAAATTTGGCTCACCAAGAAGTAAACAAAGTGGAATATATTAGTATAATAGTCTAAATATAGCTTTGAACCCCTTTAGAATAGAATCCAACCAATATATAGTCCTAACTATAGTTTTGAAAAAATGGGAAGAAAATCGTCTCGTTTTGGTACCTTTGGGAATTTGGATAAACTTTCGACAAATTTGGCTCACCAAGAAGTAACCAAAGTTTAATATATAAGTATAATACTCTAGATAGAGCTTTAAACCCCTTTAGATTGGATTTCAACCAATGTATATTCCTAACTATAGTTTTGAAACAATGGGAAGAAAATCGTCTCGTTTTGGTACCTTTGGGAATTTGGACAAACTTTCGACAAATTTGGCTCACCAAGAAGTAACCAAAGTTTAATATATTAGTATAATAGTCTAGATAGAGCTTTGAACCCCTTTATATTGGATTTCAACCAATGTATAGTCCTAACTATAGTTTTGAAACTATGGGAATATAATCGTCTCGTTTTGTATTTGAGAATTTAAACAAACTTTGACAAATTAGGCTCACCAAGAAGTAACCAAAGTAATATATTAGTATAATAGTCTATATATAGCTTTGAACCCCTTTAGATTGGATTCCAACCAACGTATATTCCTAACTATAGTTTTGAAACAACGGGAAGAAAATCGTCTTGTTTTGCAACCTTTGGGAATTTGGAGAAACTTTAGACAAATTTGGCTCACCAAGAAGTAAACAAAGTGGAATATATTAGTATAATAGTCTAAATATAGCTTTGAACCCCTTTAGAATAGAATCCAACCAATATATAGTCCTAACTATAGTTTTGAAACTATGGGAATATAATCGTCTCGTTTTGTATTTGAGAATTTAAACAAACTTTGACAAATTAGGCTCACCAAGAAGTAACCAAAGTAATATATTAGTATAATAGTCTATATATAGCTTTGAACCCCTTTAGATTGGATTCCAACCAACGTATATTCCTAACTATAGTTTTGAAACAACGGGAAGAAAATCGTCTTGTTTTGCAACCTTTGGGAATTTGGAGAAACTTTAGACAAATTTGGCTCACCAAGAAGTAAACAAAGTGGAATATATTAGTATAATAGTCTAAATATAGCTTTGAACCCCTTTAGAATAGAATCCAACCAATATATAGTCCTAACTATAGTTTTGAAACAATGGGAAGAAAATCGTCTCGTTTTGGTACCTTTGGGAATTTGGACAAACTTTCGACAAATTTGGCTCACCAAGAAGTAACCAAAGTTTAATATATAAGTATAATACTCTAGATAGAGCTTTGAACCCCTTTAGATTGGATTTCAACCAATGTATATTCCTAACTATAGTTTTGAAACAATGGGAAGAAAATCGTCTCGTTTTGGTACCTTTGGGAATTTGGACAAACTTTCGACAAATTTGGCTCACCAAGAAGTAACCAAAGTTTAATATATTAGTATAATAGTCTAGATAGAGCTTTGAACCCCTTTATATTGGATTTCAACCAATGTATAGTCCTAACTATAGTTTTGAAACTATGGGAATATAATCGTCTCGTTTTGTATTTGAGAATTTAAACAAACTTTGACAAATTAGGCTCACCAAGAAGTAACCAAAGTAATATATTAGTATAATAGTCTATATATAGCTTTGAACCCCTTTAGATTGGATTCCAACCAACGTATATTCCTAACTATAGTTTTGAAACAACGGGAAGAAAATCGTCTTGTTTTGCAACCTTTGGGAATTTGGAGAAACTTTAGACAAATTTGGCTCACCAAGAAGTAAACAAAGTGGAATATATTAGTATAATAGTCTAAATATAGCTTTGAACCCCTTTAGAATAGAATCCAACCAATATATAGTCCTAACTATAGTTTTGAAACAATGGGAAGAAAATCGTCTCGTTTTGGTACCTTTGGGAATTTGGACAAACTTTCGACAAATTTGGCTCACCAAGAAGTAACCAAAGTTTAATATATTAGTATAATAGTCTAGATAGAGCATTGAACCCCTTTATATTGGATTTCAACCAATGTATAGTCCTAACTATAGTTTTGAAACTATGGGAATATAATCGTCTCGTTTTGGTACATTTGAGAATTTAAACAAACTTTGACAAATTTGGCTCACCAGGAAGTAACAAAACTAATATATTAGTATAATAGTCTAAATATAGCTTTGAACCCCATAAGAATAGATTCCAACCAACGTATATTCCTAACTATAGTTTTGAAACAATGGGAATAAAATCGTCTCGTTTTGGTACCTTTGGGAATTGGGAGAAATTTTGACAAATTTGGCTCACCAAGAAGTAAACATAGTTGAATATATTAGTATAATAGTCTAAATATAGCTTTGAACCCCTTTAGAATGGATTCCAACCAATATATAGTCCTAACTATAGTTTTGAAACAATGGGAAGAAAATTGTCTCGTTTTGGTACCTTTGGGAATTTGGACAAACTTTCGACAAATTTGGCTCACCAAGAAGTAACCAAAGTTTAATGTATTAGTATAATAGTCTAGATAGAGCTTTGAACCCCTTTAGATTGGATTTCAACCAATGTATAGTCCTCCTAACTATAGTTTTGAAACTATGGGAATATAATCGTCTCGTTTTGTATTTGAGAATTTAAACAAACTTTGACAAATTAGGCTCACCAAGAAGTAACCAAAGTAATATATTAGTATAATAGTCTATATATAGCTTTGAACCCCTTTAGATTGGATTCCAACCAACGTATATTCCTAACTATAGTTTTGAAACAACGGGAAGAAAATCGTCTTGTTTTGCAACCTTTGGGAATTTGGAGAAACTTTAGACAAATTTGGCTCACCTTGAAGTAAACAAAGTGGAATATATTAGTATAATAGTCTAAATATAGCTTTGAACCCATTTAGAATAGATTCCAACCAATATATAGTCCTAACTATAGTTTTGAAACAATGGGAAGAAAATCGTCTCGTTTTGGTACCTTTGGGAATTTGGACAAACTTTCGACAAATTTTGCTCACCAAGAAGTAACCAAAGTTTAATATATTAGTATAATAGTCTAGATAGAGCATTGAACCCCTTTATATTGGATTTCAACCAATGTATAGTCCTAACTATAGTGTTGAAACTATGGGAATATAATCGTCTCGTTTTGGTACATTTGAGAATTTAAACAAACTTTGACAAATTTGGCTCACCAAGAAGTAACAAAACTAATATATTAGTATAATAGTCTAAATATAGCTTTGAACCCCTTTAGAATGGATTCCAACCAACGTATATTCCTAACTATAGTTTTGAAACAACGGGAAGGAAATCGTCTTGTTTTGCAACCTTTGGGAATTTGGAGAAACTTTAGACAAATTTGGCTCACCAAGAAGTAAACAAAGTGGAATATATTAGTATAATAGTCTAAATATAGCTTTGAACCCCTTTAGAATAGATTCCAACCAATATATAGTCCTAACTATAGTTTTGAAACAATGGGAAGAAAATCGTCTCGTTTTGGTACCTTTGGGAATTTGGACAAACTTTCGACAAATTTGGCTCACCAAGAAGTAACCAAAGTTTAATATATTAGTATAATAGTCTAGACAGAGCTTTGAACCCCTTTAGATTGGATTCCAACCAATATATAGTCCTAACTATAGTTTTGAAACAATGGGAAGAAAATCGTCTCGTTTTGGTACCTTTGGGAATTTGGACAAACTTTCGACAAATTTGGCTCACCAAGAAGTAACCAAAGTTTAATATATTAGTATAATAGTCTAGATAGAGCATTGAACCCCTTTATATTGGATTTCAACCAATGTATAGTCCTAATCGTCTCGTTTTGGTACATTTGAGAATTTAAACAAACTTTGACAAATTTGGCTCACCAAGAAGTAACAAAACTAATATATTAGTATAATAGTCTAAATATAGCTTTGAACCCCTTTAGAATGGATTCCAACCAACGTATATTCCTAACTATAGTTTTGAAACAATGGGAAGAAAATCGTCTCGTTTTGGTACCTTTGGAAATTTGGACAAACTTTCGACAAATTTGGCTCACCAAGAAGTAACCAAAGTTTAATATATTAGTATAATATTCTAGATAGAGCTTTGAACCCCTTTATATTGGATTTCAACCAATGTATAGTCCTCCTAACTATAGTTTTGAAACTATGGGAATATAATCGTCTCCTTTTGTATTTGAGAATTTAAACAAACTTTGACAAATTAGGCTCACCAAGAAGTAACCAAAGTAATATATTAGTATAATAGTCTATATATAGCTTTGAACCCCTTTAGATTGGATTCCAACCAACGTATATTCCTAACTATAGTTTTGAAACAACGGGAAGGAAATCGTCTTGTTTTGCAACCTTTGGGAATTTGGAGAAACTTTAGACAAATTTGGCTCACCAAGAAGTAAACAAAGTGGAATATATTAGTATAATAGTCTAAATATAGCTTTGAACCCCTTTAGAATGGATTCCAACCAACGTATATTCCTAACTATAGTTTTGAAACAATGGGAAGAAAATCGTCTCGTTTTGGTACCTTTGGAAATTTGGACAAACTTTCGACAAATTTGGCTCACCAAGAAGTAACCAAAGTTTAATATATTAGTATAATATTCTAGATAGAGCTTTGAACCCCTTTATATTGGATTTCAACCAATGTATAGTCCTCCTAACTATAGTTTTGAAACTATGGGAATATAATCGTCTCCTTTTGTATTTGAGAATTTAAACAAACTTTGACAAATTAGGCTCACCAAGAAGTAACCAAAGTAATATATTAGTATAATAGTCTATATATAGCTTTGAACCCCTTTAGATTGGATTCCAACCAACGTATATTCCTAACTATAGTTTTGAAACAACGGGAAGGAAATCGTCTTGTTTTGCAACCTTTGGGAATTTGGAGAAACTTTAGACAAATTTGGCTCACCAAGAAGTAAACAAAGTGGAATATATTAGTATAATAGTCTAAATATAGCTTTGAACCCCTTTAGAATAGATTCCAACCAATATATAGTCCTAACTATAGTTTTGAAACAATGGGAAGAAAATCGTCTCGTTTTGGTACCTTTGGGAATTTGGACAAACTTTCGACAAATTTGGCTCACCAAGAAGTAACCAAAGTTTAATATATTAGTATAATAGTCTAGACAGAGCTTTGAACCCCTTTAGATTGGATTCCAACCAATATATAGTCCTAACTATAGTTTTGAAACAATGGGAAGAAAATCGTCTCGTTTTGGTACCTTTGGGAATTTGAACAAACTTTCGACAAATTTGGCTCACCAAGAAGTAACCAAAGTTTAATATATTAGTATAATAGTCTAGATAGAGCATTGAACACTTTTATATTGGATTTCAACCAATGTATAGTCCTAATCGTCTCGTTTTGGTACATTTGAGAATTTAAACAAACTTTGACAAATTTGGCTCACCAAGAAGTAACAAAACTAATATATTAGTATAATAGTCTAAATATAGCTTTGAACCCCTTTAGAATGGATTCCAACCAACTTATATTCCTAACTATAGTTTTGAAACAATGGGAAGAAAATCGTCTCGTTTTGGTACCTTTGGGAATTTGGACAAACTTTCGACAAATTTGGCTCACCAAGAAGTAACCAAAGTTTAATATATTAGTATAATAGTCTAGACAGAGCTTTGAACCCCTTTAGATTGGATTCCAACCAATATATAGTCCTAACTATAGTTTTGAAACAATGGGAAGAAAATCGTCTCGTTTTGGTACCTTTGGGAATTTGGACAAACTTTCGACAAATTTGGCTCACCAAGAAGTAACCAAAGTTTAATATATTAGTATAATAGTCTAGATAGAGCTTTGAACCCCTTTATATTGGATTTCAACCAATGTATAGTCCTAACTATAGTTTTGAAACTATGGGAATATAATCGTCTCGTTTTGGTACCTTTGGGAATTTGGACAAACTTTCGACAAATTTGGCTCACCAAGAAGTAACCAAAGTTTAATATATTAGTATAATAGTCTAGATAGAGCATTGAACCCCTTTATATTGGATTTCAACCAATGTATAGTCCTAACTATAGTTTTGAAACTATGGGAATATAATCGTCTCGTTTTGGTACATTTGAGAATTTAAACAAACTTTGACAAATTTGGCTCACCAAGAAGTAACCAAACTAATATATTAGTATAATAGTCTATATATAGCTTTGAACCCCTTTAGATTGGTTTCCAACCAACGTATATTCCTAACTATAGTTTTGAAACAATGGGAATAAAATCGTCTCGTTTTGGTACCTTTGGGAATTGGGAGAAATTTAGACAAATTTGGCTCACCAAGAAGTAAACATAGTTGAATATATTAGTATAATAGTCTAAATATAGCTTTGAACCCCTTTAGAATGGATTCCAACAAATATATAGTCCTAACTATAGTTTTGAAACAATGGGAAGAAAATCGTCTCGTTTTGGTACCTTTGGGAATTTGGACAAACTTTGACAAATTTGGCTCACCAAGAAGTAACCAAAGTTTAATATATTAGTATAATAGTCTAGATAGAGCATTGAACCCCTTTATATTGGATTTCAACCAATGTATAGTCCTAACTATAGTTTTGAAACTATGGGAATATAATCGTCTCGTTTTGGTACATTTGAGAATTTAAACAAACTTTGACAAATTTGGCTCACCAAGAAGTAACCAAACTAATATATTAGTATAATAGTCTATATATAGCTTTGAACCCCTTTAGATTGGTTTTTAACCAACGTATATTCCTAATTATAGTTTTGAAACAATGGGAATAAAATCGTCTCGTTTTGGTACCTTTGGGAATTGGGAGAAATTTAGACAAATTTGGCTCACCAAGAAGTAAACATAGTTGAATATATTAGTATAATAGTCTAAATATAGCTTTGAACCCCTTTAGAATGGATTCCAACAAATATATAGTCCTAACTATAGTTTTGAAACAATGGGAAGAAAATCGTCTCGTTTTGGTACCTTTGGGAATTTGGACAAACTTTGACAAATTTGGCTCACCAAGAAGTAACCAAAGTTTAATATATAAGTATAATACTCTAGATAGAGCTTTGAACCCCTTTAGATTGGATTTCAACCAATGTATATTCCTAACTATAGTTTTGAAACAATGGGAAGAAAATCGTCTCGTTTTGGTACCTTTGGGAATTTGGACAAACTTTCGACAAATTTGGCTCACCAAGAAGTAACCAAAGTTTAATATATTAGTATAATAGTCTAGATAGAGCTTTGAACCCCTTTATATTGGATTTCAACCAATGTATAGTCCTCCTAACTATAGTTTTGAAACTATGGGAATATAATCGTCTCGTTTTGGTACATTTGAGAATTTAAACAAACTTTGACAAATTTGGCTCACCAAGAAGTAACCAAACTAATATATTAGTATAATAGTCTATATATAGCTTTGAACCCCTTTAGATTGGTTTCCAACCAACGTATATTCCTAACTATAGTTTTGAAACAATGGGAATAAAATCGTCTCGTTTTGATGCCTTTGGGAATTTGGACAAACTTTGACAAATTTGGGTCACCAAGAAGTAACCAAAGTAATATATTAGTATAATAGTCTATATATAGCTTTGAACCCCTTTAGATTGGTTTCCAACCAACGTATATTCCTAACTATAGTTTTGAAACAATGGGAATAAAATCGTCTCGTTTTGATGCCTTTGGGAATTTGGACAAACTTTGACAAATTTGGGTCACCAAGAAGTAACCAAAGTAATATATTAGTATAATAGTCTATATATAGCTTTGAACCCCTTTATATTGGATTTCAACCAATGTATAGTCCTAACTATAGTTTTGAAACTATGGGAATATAATCGTCTCGTTTTGGTACATTTGAGAATTTAAACAAACTTTGACAAATTTGGCTCACCAAGAAGTAACAAAACTAATATATTAGTATAATAGTCTAAATATAGCTTTGAACCCCATAAGAATAGATTCCAACCAACGTATATTCCTAACTATAGTTTTGAAACAATGGGAATAAAATCGTCTCGTTTTGGTACCTTTGGGAATTGGGAGAAATTTAGACAAATTTGGCTCACCAAGAAGTAAACATAGTTGAATATATTAGTATAATAGTCTAAATATAGCTTTGAACCCCTTTAGAATGGATTCCAACAAATATATAGTCCTAACTATAGTTTTGAAACAATGGGAAGAAAATCGTCTCGTTTTGGTACCTTTGGGAATTTGGACAAACTTTGACAAATTTGGCTCACCAAGAAGTAACCAAAGTTTAATATATTAGTATAATAGTCTAGATAGAGCATTGAACCCCTTTATATTGGATTTCAACCAATGTATAGTCCTAACTATAGTTTTGAAACTATGGGAATATAATCGTCTCGTTTTGGTACATTTGAGAATTTAAACAAACTTTGACAAATTTGGCTCACCAAGAAGTAACCAAACTAATATATTAGTATAATAGTCTATATATAGCTTTGAACCCCTTTAGATTGGTTTTTAACCAACGTATATTCCTAATTATAGTTATGAAACAATGGGAATAAAATCGTCTCGTTTTGGTACCTTTGGGAATTGGGAGAAATTTAGACAAATTTGGCTCACCAAGAAGTAAACATAGTTGAATATATTAGTATAATAGTCTAAATATAGCTTTGAACCCCTTTAGAATGGATTCCAACAAACATATAGTCCTAACTATAGTTTTGAAACAATGGGAAGAAAATCGTCTCGTTTTGGTACCTTTGGGAATTTGGACAAACTTTCGACAAATTTGGCTCACCAAGAAGTAACCAAAGTTTAATATATAAGTATAATACTCTAGATAGAGCTTTGAACCCCTTTAGATTGGATTTCAACCAATGTATAGTCCTCCTAACTATAGTTTTGAAACTATGGGAATATAATCGTCTCGTTTTGGTACATTTGAGAATTTAAACAAACTTTGACAAATTTGGCTCACCAAGAAGTAACCAAACTAATATATTAGTATAATAGTCTATATATAGCTTTGAACCCCTTTAGATTGGTTTCCAACCAACGTATATTCCTAACTATAGTTTTGAAACAATGGGAATAAAATCGTCTCGTTTTGATGCCTGTGGGAATTTGGACAAACTTTGACAAATTTGGGTCACCAAGAAGTAACCAAAGTAATATATTAGTATAATAGTCTATATATAGCTTTGAACCCCTTTAGATTGGATTCCAACCAACGTATATTCCTAACTATAGTTTTGAAACAATGGGAATAGAATCGTCTCGTTTTGATGCCTTTGGGAATTTGGACAAACTTTCGACAAATTTGGCTCACCAAGAAGTAACCAAAGTTTAATATATTAATATAATAGTCTAGATAGAGCTTTGAACCCCTTTAGATTGGATTTCAACCAATGTATAGTCCTAACTATAGTTTTGAAACTATGGGAATATAATCGTCTCGTTTTGTATTTAAGAATTTAAACAAACTTTGACAAATTTGGCTCACCAAGAAGTAACCAAAGTAATATATTAGTATAATAGTCTATATATAGCTTTGAACCCCTTTAGATTGGTTTCCAACCAACGTATATTCCTAACTATAGTTTTGAAACAATGGGAATAAAATCGTCTCGTTTTGATGCCTTTGGGAATTTGGACAAACTTTGACAAATTTGGCTCACCAAGAAGTAACCAAAGTAATATATTAGTATAATAGTCTATATATAGTTTTGAACCCCTTTAGATTGGATTCCAACCAACGTATATTCCTAACTATAGTTTTGAAACAATGGGAATAAAATCGTCTCGTTTTGATGCCTTTGGGAATTTGGACAAACTTTCGACAAATTTGGCTCACCAAGAAGTAACCAAAGTTTAATATATTAGTATAATAGTCTAGATAGAGCTTTGAACCCCTTTAGATTGGATTTCAACCAATGTATAGTCCTAACTATAGTTTTGAAACAATGGGAATATAATCGTCTCGTTTTGGTACATTTGAGAATTTAAACAAACTTTGACAAATTTGGCTCACCAAGAAGTAACCAAACTAATATATTAGTATAATAGTCTATATATAGCTTTGAACCCCTTTAGATTGGTTTCCAACCAACGTATATTCCTAACTATAGTTTTGAAACAATGGGAATAAAATCGTCTCGTTTTGGTACCTTTGGGAATTGGGAGAAATTTAGACAAATTTGGCTCACCAAGAAGTAAACATAGTTGAATATATTAGTATAATAGTCTAAATATAGCTTTGAACCCCTTTAGAATGGATTCCAACAAATATATAGTCCTAACTATAGTTTTGAAACAATGGGAAGAAAATCGTCTCGTTTTGGTACCTTTGGGAATTTGGACAAACTTTGACAAATTTGGCTCACCAAGAAGTAACCAAAGTTTAATATATTAGTATAATAGTCTAGATAGAGCATTGAACCCCTTTATATTGGATTTCAACCAATGTATAGTCCTAACTATAGTTTTGAAACTATGGGAATATAATCGTCTCGTTTTGGTACATTTGAGAATTTAAACAAACTTTGACAAATTTGGCTCACCAAGAAGTAACCAAACTAATATATTAGTATAATAGTCTATATATAGCTTTGAACCCCTTTAGATTGGTTTTTAACCAACGTATATTCCTAATTATAGTTATGAAACAATGGGAATAAAATCGTCTCGTTTTGGTACCTTTGGGAATTGGGAGAAATTTAGACAAATTTGGCTCACCAAGAAGTAAACATAGTTGAATATATTAGTATAATAGTCTAAATATAGCTTTGAACCCCTTTAGAATGGATTCCAACAAACATATAGTCCTAACTATAGTTTTGAAACAATGGGAAGAAAATCGTCTCGTTTTGGTACCTTTGGGAATTTGGACAAACTTTGACAAATTTGGCTCACCAAGAAGTAACCAAAGTTTAATATATAAGTATAATACTCTAGATAGAGCTTTGAACCCCTTTAGATTGGATTTCAACCAATGTATAGTCCTCCTAACTATAGTTTTGAAACTATGGGAATATAATCGTCTCGTTTTGGTACATTTGAGAATTTAAACAAACTTTGACAAATTTGGCTCACCAAGAAGTAACCAAACTAATATATTAGTATAATAGTCTATATATAGCTTTGAACCCCTTTAGATTGGTTTCCAACCAACGTATATTCCTAACTATAGTTTTGAAACAATGGGAATAAAATCGTCTCGTTTTGATGCCTTTGGGAATTTGGACAAACTTTGACAAATTTGGGTCACCAAGAAGTAACCAAAGTAATATATTAGTATAATAGTCTATATATAGCTTTGAACCCCTTTAGATTGGTTTCCAACCAACGTATATTCCTAACTATAGTTTTGAAACAATGGGAATAAAATCGTCTCGTTTTGATGCCTTTGGGAATTTGGACAAACTTTGACAAATTTGGGTCACCAAGAAGTAACCAAAGTAATATATTAGTATAATAGTCTATATATAGCTTTGAACCCCTTTATATTGGATTTCAACCAATGTATAGTCCTAACTATAGTTTTGAAACTATGGGAATATAATCGTCTCGTTTTGGTACATTTGAGAATTTAAACAAACTTTGACAAATTTGGCTCACCAAGAAGTAACAAAACTAATATATTAGTATAATAGTCTAAATATAGCTTTGAACCCCATAAGAATAGATTCCAACCAACGTATATTCCTAACTATAGTTTTGAAACAATGGGAATAAAATCGTCTCGTTTTGGTACCTTTGGGAATTGGGAGAAATTTAGACAAATTTGGCTCACCAAGAAGTAAACATAGTTGAATATATTAGTATAATAGTCTAAATATAGCTTTGAACCCCTTTAGAATGGATTCCAACAAATATATAGTCCTAACTATAGTTTTGAAACAATGGGAAGAAAATCGTCTCGTTTTGGTACCTTTGGGAATTTGGACAAACTTTGACAAATTTGGCTCACCAAGAAGTAACCAAAGTTTAATATATTAGTATAATAGTCTAGATAGAGCATTGAACCCCTTTATATTGGATTTCAACCAATGTATAGTCCTAACTATAGTTTTGAAACTATGGGAATATAATCGTCTCGTTTTGGTACATTTGAGAATTTAAACAAACTTTGACAAATTTGGCTCACCAAGAAGTAACCAAACTAATATATTAGTATAATAGTCTATATATAGCTTTGAACCCCTTTAGATTGGTTTTTAACCAACGTATATTCCTAATTATAGTTATGAAACAATGGGAATAAAATCGTCTCGTTTTGGTACCTTTGGGAATTGGGAGAAATTTAGACAAATTTGGCTCACCAAGAAGTAAACATAGTTGAATATATTAGTATAATAGTCTAAATATAGCTTTGAACCCCTTTAGAATGGATTCCAACAAACATATAGTCCTAACTATAGTTTTGAAACAATGGGAAGAAAATCGTCTCGTTTTGGTACCTTTGGGAATTTGGACAAACTTTCGACAAATTTGGCTCACCAAGAAGTAACCAAAGTTTAATATATAAGTATAATACTCTAGATAGAGCTTTGAACCCCTTTAGATTGGATTTCAACCAATGTATAGTCCTCCTAACTATAGTTTTGAAACTATGGGAATATAATCGTCTCGTTTTGGTACATTTGAGAATTTAAACAAACTTTGACAAATTTGGCTCACCAAGAAGTAACCAAACTAATATATTAGTATAATAGTCTATATATAGCTTTGAACCCCTTTAGATTGGTTTCCAACCAACGTATATTCCTAACTATAGTTTTGAAACAATGGGAATAAAATCGTCTCGTTTTGATGCCTTTGGGAATTTGGACAAACTTTGACAAATTTGGGTCACCAAGAAGTAACCAAAGTAATATATTAGTATAATAGTCTATATATAGCTTTGAACCCCTTTAGATTGGATTCCAACCAACGTATATTCCTAACTATAGTTTTGAAACAATGGGAATAGAATCGTCTCGTTTTGATGCCTTTGGGAATTTGGACAAACTTTCGACAAATTTGGCTCACCAAGAAGTAACCAAAGTTTAATATATTAATATAATAGTCTAGATAGAGCTTTGAACCCCTTTAGATTGGATTTCAACCAATGTATAGTCCTAACTATAGTTTTGAAACTATGGGAATATAATCGTCTCGTTTTGTATTTAAGAATTTAAACAAACTTTGACAAATTTGGCTCACCAAGAAGTAACCAAAGTAATATATTAGTATAATAGTCTATATATAGCTTTGAACCCCTTTAGATTGGTTTCCAACCAACGTATATTCCTAACTATAGTTTTGAAACAATGGGAATAAAATCGTCTCGTTTTGATGCCTTTGGGAATTTGGACAAACTTTGACAAATTTGGCTCACCAAGAAGTAACCAAAGTAATATATTAGTATAATAGTCTATATATAGTTTTGAACCCCTTTAGATTGGATTCCAACCAACGTATATTCCTAACTATAGTTTTGAAACAATGGGAATAAAATCGTCTCGTTTTGATGCCTTTGGGAATTTGGACAAACTTTCGACAAATTTGGCTCACCAAGAAGTAACCAAAGTTTAATATATTAGTATAATAGTCTAGATAGAGCTTTGAACCCCTTTAGATTGGATTTCAACCAATGTATAGTCCTAACTATAGTTTTGAAACAATGGGAATATAATCGTCTCGTTTTGGTACATTTGAGAATTTAAACAAACTTTGACAAATTTGGCTCACCAAGAAGTAACAAAACTAATATATTAGTATAATAGTCTATATATAGCTTTGAACCCCTTTAGATTGGTTTCCAACCAACGTATATTCCTAACTATAGTTTTGAAACAATGGGAATAAAATCGTCTCGTTTTGGTACCTTTGGGAATTGGGAGAAATTTAGACAAATTTGGCTCACCAAGAAGTAAACATAGTTGAATATATTAGTATAATAGTCTAAATATAGCTTTGAACCCCTTTAGAATGGATTCCAACAAATATATAGTCCTAACTATAGTTTTGAAACAATGGGAAGAAAATCGTCTCGTTTTGGTACCTTTGGGAATTTGGACAAACTTTGACAAATTTGGCTCACCAAGAAGTAACCAAAGTTTAATATATTAGTATAATAGTCTAGATAGAGCATTGAACCCCTTTATATTGGATTTCAACCAATGTATAGTCCTAACTATAGTTTTGAAACTATGGGAATATAATCGTCTCGTTTTGGTACATTTGAGAATTTAAACAAACTTTGACAAATTTGGCTCACCAAGAAGTAACCAAACTAATATATTAGTATAATAGTCTATATATAGCTTTGAACCCCTTTAGATTGGTTTTTAACCAACGTATATTCCTAATTATAGTTATGAAACAATGGGAATAAAATCGTCTCGTTTTGGTACCTTTGGGAATTGGGAGAAATTTAGACAAATTTGGCTCACCAAGAAGTAAACATAGTTGAATATATTAGTATAATAGTCTAAATATAGCTTTGAACCCCTTTAGAATGGATTCCAACAAACATATAGTCCTAACTATAGTTTTGAAACAATGGGAAGAAAATCGTCTCGTTTTGGTACCTTTGGGAATTTGGACAAACTTTCGACAAATTTGGCTCACCAAGAAGTAACCAAAGTTTAATATATAAGTATAATACTCTAGATAGAGCTTTGAACCCCTTTAGATTGGATTTCAACCAATGTATAGTCCTCCTAACTATAGTTTTGAAACTATGGGAATATAATCGTCTCGTTTTGGTACATTTGAGAATTTAAACAAACTTTGACAAATTTGGCTCACCAAGAAGTAACCAAACTAATATATTAGTATAATAGTCTATATATAGCTTTGAACCCCTTTAGATTGGTTTCCAACCAACGTATATTCCTAACTATAGTTTTGAAACAATGGGAATAAAATCGTCTCGTTTTGATGCCTTTGGGAATTTGGACAAACTTTGACAAATTTGGGTCACCAAGAAGTAACCAAAGTAATATATTAGTATAATAGTCTATATATAGCTTTGAACCCCTTTAGATTGGATTCCAACCAACGTATATTCCTAACTATAGTTTTGAAACAATGGGAATAGAATCGTCTCGTTTTGATGCCTTTGGGAATTTGGACAAACTTTCGACAAATTTGGCTCACCAAGAAGTAACCAAAGTTTAATATATTAATATAATAGTCTAGATAGAGCTTTGAACCCCTTTAGATTGGATTTCAACCAATGTATAGTCCTAACTATAGTTTTGAAACTATGGGAATATAATCGTCTCGTTTTGTATTTAAGAATTTAAACAAACTTTGACAAATTTGGCTCACCAAGAAGTAACCAAAGTAATATATTAGTATAATAGTCTATATATAGCTTTGAACCCCTTTAGATTGGTTTCCAACCAACGTATATTCCTAACTATAGTTTTGAAACAATGGGAATAAAATCGTCTCGTTTTGATGCCTTTGGGAATTTGGACAAACTTTGACAAATTTGGCTCACCAAGAAGTAACCAAAGTAATATATTAGTATAATAGTCTATATATAGTTTTGAACCCCTTTAGATTGGATTCCAACCAACGTATATTCCTAACTATAGTTTTGAAACAATGGGAATAAAATCGTCTCGTTTTGATGCCTTTGGGAATTTGGACAAACTTTCGACAAATTTGGCTCACCAAGAAGTAACCAAAGTTTAATATATTAGTATAATAGTCTAGATAGAGCTTTGAACCCCTTTAGATTGGATTTCAACCAATGTATAGTCCTAACTATAGTTTTGAAACAATGGGAATATAATCGTCTCGTTTTGGTACATTTGAGAATTTAAACAAACTTTGACAAATTTGGCTCACCAAGAAGTAACCAAACTAATATATTAGTATAATAGTCTATATATAGCTTTGAACCCCTTTAGATTGGTTTCCAACCAACGTATATTCCTAACTATAGTTTTGAAACAATGGGAATAAAATCGTCTCGTTTTGGTACCTTTGGGAATTGGGAGAAATTTAGACAAATTTGGCTCACCAAGAAGTAAACATAGTTGAATATATTAGTATAATAGTCTAAATATAGCTTTGAACCCCTTTAGAATGGATTCCAACAAATATATAGTCCTAACTATAGTTTTGAAACAATGGGAAGAAAATCGTCTCGTTTTGGTACCTTTGGGAATTTGGACAAACTTTGACAAATTTGGCTCACCAAGAAGTAACCAAAGTTTAATATATTAGTATAATAGTCTAGATAGAGCATTGAACCCCTTTATATTGGATTTCAACCAATGTATAGTCCTAACTATAGTTTTGAAACTATGGGAATATAATCGTCTCGTTTTGGTACATTTGAGAATTTAAACAAACTTTGACAAATTTGGCTCACCAAGAAGTAACCAAACTAATATATTAGTATAATAGTCTATATATAGCTTTGAACCCCTTTAGATTGGTTTTTAACCAACGTATATTCCTAATTATAGTTATGAAACAATGGGAATAAAATCGTCTCGTTTTGGTACCTTTGGGAATTGGGAGAAATTTAGACAAATTTGGCTCACCAAGAAGTAAACATAGTTGAATATATTAGTATAATAGTCTAAATATAGCTTTGAACCCCTTTAGAATGGATTCCAACAAACATATAGTCCTAACTATAGTTTTGAAACAATGGGAAGAAAATCGTCTCGTTTTGGTACCTTTGGGAATTTGGACAAACTTTGACAAATTTGGCTCACCAAGAAGTAACCAAAGTTTAATATATAAGTATAATACTCTAGATAGAGCTTTGAACCCCTTTAGATTGGATTTCAACCAATGTATAGTCCTCCTAACTATAGTTTTGAAACTATGGGAATATAATCGTCTCGTTTTGGTACATTTGAGAATTTAAACAAACTTTGACAAATTTGGCTCACCAAGAAGTAACCAAACTAATATATTAGTATAATAGTCTATATATAGCTTTGAACCCCTTTAGATTGGTTTCCAACCAACGTATATTCCTAACTATAGTTTTGAAACAATGGGAATAAAATCGTCTCGTTTTGATGCCTTTGGGAATTTGGACAAACTTTGACAAATTTGGGTCACCAAGAAGTAACCAAAGTAATATATTAGTATAATAGTCTATATATAGCTTTGAACCCCTTTAGATTGGATTCCAACCAACGTATATTCCTAACTATAGTTTTGAAACAATGGGAATAGAATCGTCTCGTTTTGATGCCTTTGGGAATTTGGACAAACTTTCGACAAATTTGGCTCACCAAGAAGTAACCAAAGTTTAATATATTAATATAATAGTCTAGATAGAGCTTTGAACCCCTTTAGATTGGATTTCAACCAATGTATAGTCCTAACTATAGTTTTGAAACTATGGGAATATAATCGTCTCGTTTTGTATTTAAGAATTTAAACAAACTTTGACAAATTTGGCTCACCAAGAAGTAACCAAAGTAATATATTAGTATAATAGTCTATATATAGCTTTGAACCCCTTTAGATTGGTTTCCAACCAACGTATATTCCTAACTATAGTTTTGAAACAATGGGAATAAAATCGTCTCGTTTTGATGCCTTTGGGAATTTGGACAAACTTTGACAAATTTGGCTCACCAAGAAGTAACCAAAGTAATATATTAGTATAATAGTCTATATATAGTTTTGAACCCCTTTAGATTGGATTCCAACCAACGTATATTCCTAACTATAGTTTTGAAACAATGGGAATAAAATCGTCTCGTTTTGATGCCTTTGGGAATTTGGACAAACTTTCGACAAATTTGGCTCACCAAGAAGTAACCAAAGTTTAATATATTAGTATAATAGTCTAGATAGAGCTTTGAACCCCTTTAGATTGGATTTCAACCAATGTATAGTCCTAACTATAGTTTTGAAACAATGGGAATATAATCGTCTCGTTTTGGTACATTTGAGAATTTAAACAAACTTTGACAAATTTGGCTCACCAAGAAGTAACCAAACTAATATATTAGTATAATAGTCTATATATAGCTTTGAACCCCTTTAGATTGGTTTCCAACCAACGTATATTCCTAACTATAGTTTTGAAACAATGGGAATAAAATCGTCTCGTTTTGGTACCTTTGGGAATTGGGAGAAATTTAGACAAATTTGGCTCACCAAGAAGTAAACATAGTTGAATATATTAGTATAATAGTCTAAATATAGCTTTGAACCCCTTTAGAATGGATTCCAACAAATATATAGTCCTAACTATAGTTTTGAAACAATGGGAAGAAAATCGTCTCGTTTTGGTACCTTTGGGAATTTGGACAAACTTTGACAAATTTGGCTCACCAAGAAGTAACCAAAGTTTAATATATTAGTATAATAGTCTAGATAGAGCATTGAACCCCTTTATATTGGATTTCAACCAATGTATAGTCCTAACTATAGTTTTGAAACTATGGGAATATAATCGTCTCGTTTTGGTACATTTGAGAATTTAAACAAACTTTGACAAATTTGGCTCACCAAGAAGTAACCAAACTAATATATTAGTATAATAGTCTATATATAGCTTTGAACCCCTTTAGATTGGTTTTTAACCAACGTATATTCCTAATTATAGTTATGAAACAATGGGAATAAAATCGTCTCGTTTTGGTACCTTTGGGAATTGGGAGAAATTTAGACAAATTTGGCTCACCAAGAAGTAAACATAGTTGAATATATTAGTATAATAGTCTAAATATAGCTTTGAACCCCTTTAGAATGGATTCCAACAAACATATAGTCCTAACTATAGTTTTGAAACAATGGGAAGAAAATCGTCTCGTTTTGGTACCTTTGGGAATTTGGACAAACTTTGACAAATTTGGCTCACCAAGAAGTAACCAAAGTTTAATATATAAGTATAATACTCTAGATAGAGCTTTGAACCCCTTTAGATTGGATTTCAACCAATGTATAGTCCTCCTAACTATAGTTTTGAAACTATGGGAATATAATCGTCTCGTTTTGGTACATTTGAGAATTTAAACAAACTTTGACAAATTTGGCTCACCAAGAAGTAACCAAAGTAATATATTAGTATAATAGTCTATATATAGCTTTGAACCCCTTTAGATTGGTTTCCAACCAACGTATATTCCTAACTATAGTTTTGAAACAATGGGAATAAAATCGTCTCGTTTTGGTACCTTTGGGAATTGGGAGAAATTTAGACAAATTTGGCTCACCAAGAAGTAAACATAGTTGAATATATTAGTATAATAGTCTAGATAGAGCATTGAACCCCTTTATATTGGATTTCAACCAATGTATAGTCCTAACTATAGTTTTGAAACTATGGGAATATAATCGTCTCGTTTTGGTACATTTGAGAATTTGGACAAACTTTCGACAAATTTGGCTCACCAAGAAGTAACCAAAGTTTAATATATTAGTATAATAGTCTAGATAGAGCATTGAACCCTTTTATATTGGATTTCAACCAATGTATAGTCCTAATCGTCTCGTTTTGGTACATTTGAGAATTTAAACAAACTTTGACAAATTTGGCTCACCAAGAAGTAACAAAACTAATATATTAGTATAATAGTCTAAATATAGCTTTGAACCCCTTTAGAATGGATTCCAACCAACTTATATTCCTAACTATAGTTTTGAAACAATGGGAAGAAAATCGTCTCGTTTTGGTACCTTTGGGAATTTGGACAAACTTTCGACAAATTTGGCTCACCAAGAAGTAACCAAAGTTTAATATATTAGTATAATAGTCTAGACAGAGCTTTGAACCCCTTTAGATTGGATTCCAACCAATATATAGTCCTAACTATAGTTTTGAAACAATGGGAAGAAAATCGTCTCGTTTTGGTACCTTTGGGAATTTGGACAAACTTTCGACAAATTTGGCTCACCAAGAAGTAACCAAAGTTTAATATATTAGTATAATAGTCTAGATAGAGCTTTGAACCCCTTTATATTGGATTTCAACCAATGTATAGTCCTAACTATAGTTTTGAAACTATGGGAATATAATCGTCTCGTTTTGGTACCTTTGGGAATTTGGACAAACTTTCGACAAATTTGGCTCACCAAGAAGTAACCAAAGTTTAATATATTAGTATAATAGTCTAGATAGAGCATTGAACCCCTTTATATTGGATTTCAACCAATGTATAGTCCTAACTATAGTTTTGAAACTATGGGAATATAATCGTCTCGTTTTGGTACATTTGAGAATTTAAACAAACTTTGACAAATTTGGCTCACCAAGAAGTAACCAAACTAATATATTAGTATAATAGTCTATATATAGCTTTGAACCCCTTTAGATTGGTTTCCAACCAACGTATATTCCTAACTATAGTTTTGAAACAATGGGAATAAAATCGTCTCGTTTTGGTACCTTTGGGAATTGGGAGAAATTTAGACAAATTTGGCTCACCAAGAAGTAAACATAGTTGAATATATTAGTATAATAGTCTAAATATAGCTTTGAACCCCTTTAGAATGGATTCCAACAAATATATAGTCCTAACTATAGTTTTGAAACAATGGGAAGAAAATCGTCTCGTTTTGGTACCTTTGGGAATTTGGACAAACTTTGACAAATTTGGCTCACCAAGAAGTAACCAAAGTTTAATATATTAGTATAATAGTCTAGATAGAGCATTGAACCCCTTTATATTGGATTTCAACCAATGTATAGTCCTAACTATAGTTTTGAAACTATGGGAATATAATCGTCTCGTTTTGGTACATTTGAGAATTTAAACAAACTTTGACAAATTTGGCTCACCAAGAAGTAACCAAACTAATATATTAGTATAATAGTCTATATATAGCTTTGAACCCCTTTAGATTGGTTTTTAACCAACGTATATTCCTAATTATAGTTTTGAAACAATGGGAATAAAATCGTCTCGTTTTGGTACCTTTGGGAATTGGGAGAAATTTAGACAAATTTGGCTCACCAAGAAGTAAACATAGTTGAATATATTAGTATAATAGTCTAAATATAGCTTTGAACCCCTTTAGAATGGATTCCAACAAATATATAGTCCTAACTATAGTTTTGAAACAATGGGAAGAAAATCGTCTCGTTTTGGTACCTTTGGGAATTTGGACAAACTTTGACAAATTTGGCTCACCAAGAAGTAACCAAAGTTTAATATATAAGTATAATACTCTAGATAGAGCTTTGAACCCCTTTAGATTGGATTTCAACCAATGTATATTCCTAACTATAGTTTTGAAACAATGGGAAGAAAATCGTCTCGTTTTGGTACCTTTGGGAATTTGGACAAACTTTCGACAAATTTGGCTCACGAAGAAGTAACCAAAGTTTAATATATTAGTATAATAGTCTAGATAGAGCTTTGAACCCCTTTATATTGGATTTCAACCAATGTATAGTCCTCCTAACTATAGTTTTGAAACTATGGGAATATAATCGTCTCGTTTTGGTACATTTGAGAATTTAAACAAACTTTGACAAATTTGGCTCACCAAGAAGTAACCAAACTAATATATTAGTATAATAGTCTATATATAGCTTTGAACCCCTTTAGATTGGTTTCCAACCAACGTATATTCCTAACTATAGTTTTGAAACAATGGGAATAAAATCGTCTCGTTTTGATGCCTTTGGGAATTTGGACAAACTTTGACAAATTTGGGTCACCAAGAAGTAACCAAAGTAATATATTAGTATAATAGTCTATATATAGCTTTGAACCCCTTTAGATTGGATTCCAACCAACGTATATTCCTAACTATAGTTTTGAAACAATGGGAATAGAATCGTCTCGTTTTGATGCCTTTGGGAATTTGGACAAACTTTCGACAAATTTGGCTCACCAAGAAGTAACCAAAGTTTAATATATTAATATAATAGTCTAGATAGAGCTTTGAACCCCTTTAGATTGGATTTCAACCAATGTATAGTCCTAACTATAGTTTTGAAACTATGGGAATATAATCGTCTCGTTTTGTATTTAAGAATTTAAACAAACTTTGACAAATTTGGCTCACCAAGAAGTAACCAAAGTAATATATTAGTATAATAGTCTATATATAGCTTTGAACCCCTTTAGATTGGTTTCCAACCAACGTATATTCCTAACTATAGTTTTGAAACAATGGGAATAAAATCGTCTCGTTTTGATGCCTTTGGGAATTTGGACAAACTTTGACAAATTTGGCTCACCAAGAAGTAACCAAAGTAATATATTAGTATAATAGTCTATATATAGTTTTGAACCCCTTTAGATTGGATTCCAACCAACGTATATTCCTAACTATAGTTTTGAAACAATGGGAATAAAATCGTCTCGTTTTGATGCCTTTGGGAATTTGGACAAACTTTCGACAAATTTGGCTCACCAAGAAGTAACCAAAGTTTAATATATTAGTATAATAGTCTAGATAGAGCTTTGAACCCCTTTAGATTGGATTTCAACCAATGTATAGTCCTAACTATAGTTTTGAAACAATGGGAATATAATCGTCTCGTTTTGGTACATTTGAGAATTTAAACAAACTTTGACAAATTTGGCTCACCAAGAAGTAACCAAACTAATATATTAGTATAATAGTCTATATATAGCTTTGAACCCCTTTAGATTGGTTTCCAACCAACGTATATTCCTAACTATAGTTTTGAAACAATGGGAATAAAATCGTCTCGTTTTGGTACCTTTGGGAATTGGGAGAAATTTAGACAAATTTGGCTCACCAAGAAGTAAACATAGTTGAATATATTAGTATAATAGTCTAAATATAGCTTTGAACCCCTTTAGAATGGATTCCAACAAATATATAGTCCTAACTATAGTTTTGAAACAATGGGAAGAAAATCGTCTCGTTTTGGTACCTTTGGGAATTTGGACAAACTTTGACAAATTTGGCTCACCAAGAAGTAACCAAAGTTTAATATATTAGTATAATAGTCTAGATAGAGCATTGAACCCCTTTATATTGGATTTCAACCAATGTATAGTCCTAACTATAGTTTTGAAACTATGGGAATATAATCGTCTCGTTTTGGTACATTTGAGAATTTAAACAAACTTTGACAAATTTGGCTCACCAAGAAGTAACCAAACTAATATATTAGTATAATAGTCTATATATAGCTTTGAACCCCTTTAGATTGGTTTTTAACCAACGTATATTCCTAATTATAGTTATGAAACAATGGGAATAAAATCGTCTCGTTTTGGTACCTTTGGGAATTGGGAGAAATTTAGACAAATTTGGCTCACCAAGAAGTAAACATAGTTGAATATATTAGTATAATAGTCTAAATATAGCTTTGAACCCCTTTAGAATGGATTCCAACAAACATATAGTCCTAACTATAGTTTTGAAACAATGGGAAGAAAATCGTCTCGTTTTGGTACCTTTGGGAATTTGGACAAACTTTGACAAATTTGGCTCACCAAGAAGTAACCAAAGTTTAATATATAAGTATAATACTCTAGATAGCGCTTTGAACCCCTTTAGATTGGATTTCAACCAATGTATAGTCCTCCTAACTATAGTTTTGAAACTATGGGAATATAATCGTCTCGTTTTGGTACATTTGAGAATTTAAACAAACTTTGACAAATTTGGCTCACCAAGAAGTAACCAAACTAATATATTAGTATAATAGTCTATATATAGCTTTGAACCCCTTTAGATTGGTTTCCAACCAACGTATATTCCTAACTATAGTTTTGAAACAATGGGAATAAAATCGTCTCGTTTTGATGCCTTTGGGAATTTGGACAAACTTTGACAAATTTGGGTCACCAAGAAGTAACCAAAGTAATATATTAGTATAATAGTCTATATATAGCTTTGAACCCCTTTAGATTGGATTCCAACCAACGTATATTCCTAACTATAGTTTTGAAACAATGGGAATAAAATCGTCTCGTTTTGATGCCTTTGGGAATTTGGACAAACTTTCGACAAATTTGGCTCACCAAGAAGTAACCAAAGTTTAATATATTAGTATAATAGTCTAGATAGAACTTTGAACCCCTTTAGATTGGATTTCAACCAATGTATAGTCCTAACTATAGTTTTGAAACTATGGGAATATAATCGTCTCGTTTTGTATTTAAGAATTTAAACAAACTTTGACAAATTTGGCTCACCAAGAAGTAACCAAAGTAATATATTAGTATAATAGTCTATATATAGCTTTGAACCCCTTTAGATTGGTTTCCAACCAACGTATATTCCTAACTATAGTTTTGAAACAATGGGAATAAAATCGTCTCGTTTTGATGCCTTTGGGAATTTGGACAAACTTTGACAAATTTGGCTCACCAAGAAGTAACCAAAGTAATATATTAGTATAATAGTCTATATATAGTTTTGAACCCCTTTAGATTGGATTCCAACCAACGTATATTCCTAACTATAGTTTTGAAACAATGGGAATAAAATCGTCTCGTTTTGATGCCTTTGGGAATTTGGACAAACTTTCGACAAATTTGGCTCACCAAGAAGTAACCAAAGTTTAATATATTAGTATAATAGTCTAGATAGAGCTTTGATCCCCTTTAGATTGGATTTCAACCAATGTATAGTCCTAACTATAGTTTTGAAACAATGGGAATATAATCGTCTCGTTTTGGTACATTTGAGAATTTAAACAAACTTTGACAAATTTGGCTCACCAAGAAGTAACCAAACTAATATATTAGTATAATAGTCTATATATAGCTTTGAACCCCTTTAGATTGGTTTCCAACCAACGTATATTCCTAACTATAGTTTTGAAACAATGGGAATAAAATCGTCTCGTTTTGATGCCTTTGGGAATTTGGACAAACTTTCGACAAATTTGGCTCACCAAGAAGTAACCAAAGTTTAATATATTAGTATAATAGTCTAGATAGAGCTTTGAACCCCCTTTATATTGGATTTCAACCAATGTATAGTCCTAACTATAGTTTTGAAACTATGGGAATATAATCGTCTCGTTTTGTATTTAAGAATTTAAACAAACTTTGACAAATTTGGCTCACCAAGAAGTAACCAAAGTAATATATTAGTATAATAGTCTATATATAGCTTTGAACCCCTTTAGATTGGTTTCCAACCAACGTATATTCCTAACTATAGTTTTGAAACAATGGGAATAAAATCGTCTCGTTTTGGTACCTTTGGGAATTGGGAGAAATTTAGACAAATTTGGCTCACCAAGAAGTAAACATAGTTGAATATATTAGTATAATAGTCTAAATATAGCTTTGAACCCCTTTAGAATGGATTCCAACAAATATATAGTCCTAACTATAGTTTTGAAACAATGGGAAGAAAATCGTCTCGTTTTGGTACCTTTGGGAATTTGGACAAACTTTGACAAATTTGGCTCACCAAGAAGTAACCAAAGTTTAATATATTAGTATAATAGTCTAGATAGAGCATTGAACCCCTTTATATTGGATTTCAACCAATGTATAGTCCTAACTATAGTTTTGAAACTATGGGAATATAATCGTCTCGTTTTGGTACATTTGAGAATTTAAACAAACTTTGACAAATTTGGCTCACCAAGAAGTAACCAAACTAATATATTAGTATAATAGTCTATATATAGCTTTGAACCCCTTTAGATTGGTTTTTAACCAACGTATATTCCTAATTATAGTTTTGAAACAATGGGAATAAAATCGTCTCGTTTTGGTACCTTTGGGAATTGGGAGAAATTTAGACAAATTTGGCTCACCAAGAAGTAAACATAGTTGAATATATTAGTATAATAGTCTAAATATAGCTTTGAACCCCTTTAGAATGGATTCCAACCAACGTATATTCCTAACTATAGTTTTGAAACAATGGGAATAAAATCGTCTCGTTTTGGTACCTTTGGGAATTGGGAGAAATTTAGACAAATTTGGCTCACCAAGAAGTAAACATAGTTGAATATATTAGTATAATAGTCTATATATAGCTTTGAACCCCTTTAGATTGGATTTCAACCAATGTATATTCCTAACTATAGTTTTGAAACAATGGGAAGAAAATCGTCTCGTTTTGGTACCTTTGGGAATTTGGACAAACTTTCGACAAATTTGGCTCACCAAGAAGTAACCAAAGTTTAATATATTAGTATAATAGTCTAGATAGAGCTTTGAACCCCTTTATATTGGATTTCAACCAATGTATAGTCCTCCTAACTATAGTTTTGAAACTATGGGAATATAATCGTCTCGTTTTGGTACATTTGAGAATTTAAACAAACTTTGACAAATTTGGCTCACCAAGAAGTAACCAAACTAATATATTAGTATAATAGTCTATATATAGCTTTGAACCCCTTTAGATTGGTTTCCAACCAACGTATATTCCTAACTATAGTTTTGAAACAATGGGAATAAAATCGTCTCGTTTTGGTACCTTTGGGAATTGGGAGAAATTTAGACAAATTTGGCTCACCAAGAAGTAAACATAGTTGAATATATTAGTATAATAGTCTATATATAGCTTTGAACCCCTTTAGATTGGATTTCAACCAATGTATATTCCTAACTATAGTTTTGAAACAATGGGAAGAAAATCGTCTCGTTTTGGTACCTTTGGGAATTTGGACAAACTTTCGACAAATTTGGCTCACCAAGAAGTAACCAAAGTTTAATATATTAGTATAATAGTCTAGATAGAGCTTTGAACCCCTTTATATTGGATTTCAACCAATGTATAGTCCTCCTAACTATAGTTTTGAAACTATGGGAATATAATCGTCTCGTTTTGGTACATTTGAGAATTTAAACAAACTTTGACAAATTTGGCTCACCAAGAAGTAACCAAACTAATATATTAGTATAATAGTCTATATATAGCTTTGAACCCCTTTAGATTGGTTTCCAACCAACGTATATTCCTAACTATAGTTTTGAAACAATGGGAATAAAATCGTCTCGTTTTGATGCCTTTGGGAATTTGGACAAACTTTGACAAATTTGGGTCACCAAGAAGTAACCAAAGTAATATATTAGTATAATAGTCTATATATAGCTTTGAACCCCTTTAGATTGGATTCCAACCAACGTATATTCCTAACTATAGTTTTGAAACAATGGGAATAAAATCGTCTCGTTTTGATGCCTTTGGGAATTTGGACAAACTTTCGACAAATTTGGCTCACCAAGAAGTAACCAAAGTTTAATATATTAATATAATAGTCTAGATAGAGCTTTGAACCCCTTTAGATTGGATTTCAACCAATGTATAGTCCTAACTATAGTTTTGAAACTATGGGAATATAATCGTCTCGTTTTGTATTTAAGAATTTAAACAAACTTTGACAAATTTGGCTCACCAAGAAGTAACCAAAGTAATATATTAGTATAATAGTCTATATATAGCTTTGAACCCCTTTAGATTGGTTTCCAACCAACGTATATTCCTAACTATAGTTTTGAAACAATGGGAATAAAATCGTCTCGTTTTGATGCCTTTGGGAATTTGGACAAACTTTGACAAATTTGGCTCACCAAGAAGTAACCAAAGTAATATATTAGTATAATAGTCTATATATAGTTTTGAACCCCTTTAGATTGGATTCCAACCAACGTATATTCCTAACTATAGTTTTGAAACAATGGGAATAAAATCGTCTCGTTTTGATGCCTTTGGGAATTTGGACAAACTTTCGACAAATTTGGCTCACCAAGAAGTAACCAAAGTTTAATATATTAGTATAATAGTCTAGATAGAGCTTTGAACCCCTTTAGATTGGATTTCAACCAATGTATAGTCCTAACTATAGTTTTGAAACAATGGGAATATAATCGTCTCGTTTTGGTACATTTGAGAATTTAAACAAACTTTGACAAATTTGGCTCACCAAGAAGTAACCAAACTAATATATTAGTATAATAGTCTATATATAGCTTTGAACCCCTTTAGATTGGTTTCCAACCAACGTATATTCCTAACTATAGTTTTGAAACAATGGGAATAAAATCGTCTCGTTTTGGTACCTTTGGGAATTGGGAGAAATTTAGACAAATTTGGCTCACCAAGAAGTAAACATAGTTGAATATATTAGTATAATAGTCTAAATATAGCTTTGAACCCCTTTAGAATGGATTCCAACAAATATATAGTCCTAACTATAGTTTTGAAACAATGGGAAGAAAATCGTCTCGTTTTGGTACCTTTGGGAATTTGGACAAACTTTGACAAATTTGGCTCACCAAGAAGTAACCAAAGTTTAATATATTAGTATAATAGTCTAGATAGAGCATTGAACCCCTTTATATTGGATTTCAACCAATGTATAATCCTAACTATAGTTTTGAAACTATGGGAATATAATCGTCTCGTTTTGGTACATTTGAGAATTTAAACAAACTTTGACAAATTTGGCTCACCAAGAAGTAACCAAACTAATATATTAGTATAATAGTCTATATATAGCTTTGAACCCCTTTAGATTGGTTTTTACCCAACGTATATTCCTAATTATAGTTTTGAAACAATGGGAATAAAATCGTCTCGTTTTGGTACCTTTGGGAATTGGGAGAAATTTAGACAAATTTGGCTCACCAAGAAGTAAACATAGTTGAATATATTAGTATAATAGTCTAAATATAGCTTTGAACCCCTTTAGAATGGATTCCAACAAACATATAGTCCTAACTATAGTTTTGAAACAATGGGAAGAAAATCGTCTCGTTTTGGTACCTTTGGGAATTTGGACCAACTTTGACAAATTTGGCTCACCAAGAAGTAACCAAAGTTTAATATATAAGTATAATAGTCTAGATAGAGCTTTGATCCCCTTTAGATTGGATTTCAACCAATGTATAGTCCTAACTATAGTTTTGAAACAATGGGAATATAATCGTCTCGTTTTGGTACATTTGAGAATTTAAACAAACTTTGACAAATTTGGCTCACCAAGAAGTAACCAAAGTAATATATTAGTATAATAGTCTATATATAGCTTTGAACCCCTTTAGATTGGTTTCCAACCAACGTATATTCCTAACTATAGTTTTGAAACAATGGGAATAAAATCGTCTCGTTTTGATGCCTTTGGGAATTTGGACAAACTTTGACAAATTTGGCTCACCAAGAAGTAACCAAAGTAATATATTAGTATAATAGTCTATATATAGTTTTGAACCCCTTTAGATTGGATTCCAACCAACGTATATTCCTAACTATAGTTTTGAAACAATGGGAATAAAATCGTCTCGTTTTGATGCCTTTGGGAATTTGGACAAACTTTCGACAAATTTGGCTCACCAAGAAGTAACCAAAGTTTAATATATTAGTATAATAGTCTAGATAGAGCTTTGATCCCCTTTAGATTGGATTTCAACCAATGTATAGTCCTAACTATAGTTTTGAAACAATGGGAATATAATCGTCTCGTTTTGGTACATTTGAGAATTTAAACAAACTTTGACAAATTTGGCTCACCAAGAAGTAACCAAAGTAATATATTAGTATAATAGTCTATATATAGCTTTGAACCCCTTTAGATTGGTTTCCAACCAACGTATATTCCTAACTATAGTTTTGAAACAATGGGAATAAAATCGTCTCGTTTTGATGCCTTTGGGAATTTGGACAAACTTTGACAAATTTGGCTCACCAAGAAGTAACCAAAGTAATATATTAGTATAATAGTCTATATATAGTTTTGAACCCCTTTAGATTGGATTCCAACCAACGTATATTCCTAACTATAGTTTTGAAACAATGGGAATAAAATCGTCTCGTTTTGATGCCTTTGGGAATTTGGACAAACTTTCGACAAATTTGGCTCACCAAGAAGTAACCAAAGTTTAATATATTAGTATAATAGTCTAGATAGAGCTTTGATCCCCTTTAGATTGGATTTCAACCAATGTATAGTCCTAACTATAGTTTTGAAACTATGGGAATATAATCGTCTCGTTTTGGTACATTTGAGAATTTAAACAAACTTTGACAAATTTGGCTCACCAAGAAGTAACCAAACTAATATATTAGTATAATAGTCTATATATAGCTTTGAACCCCTTTAGATTGGTTTTTAACCAACGTATATTCCTAATTATAGTTATGAAACAATGGGAATAAAATCGTCTCGTTTTGGTACCTTTGGGAATTGGGAGAAATTTAGACAAATTTGGCTCACCAAGAAGTAAACATAGTTGAATATATTAGTATAATAGTCTAAATATAGCTTTGAACCCCTTTAGAATGGATTCCAACAAACATATAGTCCTAACTATAGTTTTGAAACAATGGGAAGAAAATCGTCTCGTTTTGGTACCTTTGGGAATTTGGACAAACTTTGACAAATTTGGCTCACCAAGAAGTAACCAAAGTTTAATATATAAGTATAATACTCTAGATAGAGCTTTGAACCCCTTTAGATTGGATTTCAACCAATGTATAGTCCTCCTAACTATAGTTTTGAAACTATGGGAATATAATCGTCTCGTTTTGGTACATTTGAGAATTTAAACAAACTTTGACAAATTTGGCTCACCAAGAAGTAACCAAACTAATATATTAGTATAATAGTCTATATATAGCTTTGAACCCCTTTAGATTGGTTTCCAACCAACGTATATTCCTAACTATAGTTTTGAAACAATGGGAATAAAATCGTCTCGTTTTGGTACCTTTGGGAATTGGGAGAAATTTAGACAAATTTGGCTCACCAAGAAGTAAACATAGTTGAATATATTAGTATAATAGTCTAGATAGAGCATTGAACCCCTTTATATTGGATTTCAACCAATGTATAGTCCTAACTATAGTTTTGAAACTATGGGAATATAATCGTCTCGTTTTGGTACATTTGAGAATTTGGACAAACTTTCGACAAATTTGGCTCACCAAGAAGTAACCAAAGTTTAATATATTAGTATAATAGTCTAGATAGAGCATTGAACCCTTTTATATTGGATTTCAACCAATGTATAGTCCTAATCGTCTCGTTTTGGTACATTTGAGAATTTAAACAAACTTTGACAAATTTGGCTCACCAAGAAGTAACAAAACTAATATATTAGTATAATAGTCTAAATATAGCTTTGAACCCCTTTAGAATGGATTCCAACCAACTTATATTCCTAACTATAGTTTTGAAACAATGGGAAGAAAATCGTCTCGTTTTGGTACCTTTGGGAATTTGGACAAACTTTCGACAAATTTGGCTCACCAAGAAGTAACCAAAGTTTAATATATTAGTATAATAGTCTAGACAGAGCTTTGAACCCCTTTAGATTGGATTCCAACCAATATATAGTCCTAACTATAGTTTTGAAACAATGGGAAGAAAATCGTCTCGTTTTGGTACCTTTGGGAATTTGGACAAACTTTCGACAAATTTGGCTCACCAAGAAGTAACCAAAGTTTAATATATTAGTATAATAGTCTAGATAGAGCTTTGAACCCCTTTATATTGGATTTCAACCAATGTATAGTCCTAACTATAGTTTTGAAACTATGGGAATATAATCGTCTCGTTTTGGTACCTTTGGGAATTTGGACAAACTTTCGACAAATTTGGCTCACCAAGAAGTAACCAAAGTTTAATATATTAGTATAATAGTCTAGATAGAGCATTGAACCCCTTTATATTGGATTTCAACCAATGTATAGTCCTAACTATAGTTTTGAAACTATGGGAATATAATCGTCTCGTTTTGGTACATTTGAGAATTTAAACAAACTTTGACAAATTTGGCTCACCAAGAAGTAACCAAACTAATATATTAGTATAATAGTCTATATATAGCTTTGAACCCCTTTAGATTGGTTTCCAACCAACGTATATTCCTAACTATAGTTTTGAAACAATGGGAATAAAATCGTCTCGTTTTGGTACCTTTGGGAATTGGGAGAAATTTAGACAAATTTGGCTCACCAAGAAGTAAACATAGTTGAATATATTAGTATAATAGTCTAAATATAGCTTTGAACCCCTTTAGAATGGATTCCAACAAATATATAGTCCTAACTATAGTTTTGAAACAATGGGAAGAAAATCGTCTCGTTTTGGTACCTTTGGGAATTTGGACAAACTTTGACAAATTTGGCTCACCAAGAAGTAACCAAAGTTTAATATATTAGTATAATAGTCTAGATAGAGCATTGAACCCCTTTATATTGGATTTCAACCAATGTATAGTCCTAACTATAGTTTTGAAACTATGGGAATATAATCGTCTCGTTTTGGTACATTTGAGAATTTAAACAAACTTTGACAAATTTGGCTCACCAAGAAGTAACCAAACTAATATATTAGTATAATAGTCTATATATAGCTTTGAACCCCTTTAGATTGGTTTTTAACCAACGTATATTCCTAATTATAGTTTTGAAACAATGGGAATAAAATCGTCTCGTTTTGGTACCTTTGGGAATTGGGAGAAATTTAGACAAATTTGGCTCACCAAGAAGTAAACATAGTTGAATATATTAGTATAATAGTCTAAATATAGCTTTGAACCCCTTTAGAATGGATTCCAACAAATATATAGTCCTAACTATAGTTTTGAAACAATGGGAAGAAAATCGTCTCGTTTTGGTACCTTTGGGAATTTGGACAAACTTTGACAAATTTGGCTCACCAAGAAGTAACCAAAGTTTAATATATAAGTATAATACTCTAGATAGAGCTTTGAACCCCTTTAGATTGGATTTCAACCAATGTATATTCCTAACTATAGTTTTGAAACAATGGGAAGAAAATCGTCTCGTTTTGGTACCTTTGGGAATTTGGACAAACTTTCGACAAATTTGGCTCACCAAGAAGTAACCAAAGTTTAATATATTAGTATAATAGTCTAGATAGAGCTTTGAACCCCTTTATATTGGATTTCAACCAATGTATAGTCCTCCTAACTATAGTTTTGAAACTATGGGAATATAATCGTCTCGTTTTGGTACATTTGAGAATTTAAACAAACTTTGACAAATTTGGCTCACCAAGAAGTAACCAAACTAATATATTAGTATAATAGTCTATATATAGCTTTGAACCCCTTTAGATTGGTTTCCAACCAACGTATATTCCTAACTATAGTTTTGAAACAATGGGAATAAAATCGTCTCGTTTTGATGCCTTTGGGAATTTGGACAAACTTTGACAAATTTGGGTCACCAAGAAGTAACCAAAGTAATATATTAGTATAATAGTCTATATATAGCTTTGAACCCCTTTAGATTGGATTCCAACCAACGTATATTCCTAACTATAGTTTTGAAACAATGGGAATAGAATCGTCTCGTTTTGATGCCTTTGGGAATTTGGACAAACTTTCGACAAATTTGGCTCACCAAGAAGTAACCAAAGTTTAATATATTAATATAATAGTCTAGATAGAGCTTTGAACCCCTTTAGATTGGATTTCAACCAATGTATAGTCCTAACTATAGTTTTGAAACTATGGGAATATAATCGTCTCGTTTTGTATTTAAGAATTTAAACAAACTTTGACAAATTTGGCTCACCAAGAAGTAACCAAAGTAATATATTAGTATAATAGTCTATATATAGCTTTGAACCCCTTTAGATTGGTTTCCAACCAACGTATATTCCTAACTATAGTTTTGAAACAATGGGAATAAAATCGTCTCGTTTTGATGCCTTTGGGAATTTGGACAAACTTTGACAAATTTGGCTCACCAAGAAGTAACCAAAGTAATATATTAGTATAATAGTCTATATATAGTTTTGAACCCCTTTAGATTGGATTCCAACCAACGTATATTCCTAACTATAGTTTTGAAACAATGGGAATAAAATCGTCTCGTTTTGATGCCTTTGGGAATTTGGACAAACTTTCGACAAATTTGGCTCACCAAGAAGTAACCAAAGTTTAATATATTAGTATAATAGTCTAGATAGAGCTTTGAACCCCTTTAGATTGGATTTCAACCAATGTATAGTCCTAACTATAGTTTTGAAACAATGGGAATATAATCGTCTCGTTTTGGTACATTTGAGAATTTAAACAAACTTTGACAAATTTGGCTCACCAAGAAGTAACCAAACTAATATATTAGTATAATAGTCTATATATAGCTTTGAACCCCTTTAGATTGGTTTCCAACCAACGTATATTCCTAACTATAGTTTTGAAACAATGGGAATAAAATCGTCTCGTTTTGGTACCTTTGGGAATTGGGAGAAATTTAGACAAATTTGGCTCACCAAGAAGTAAACATAGTTGAATATATTAGTATAATAGTCTAAATATAGCTTTGAACCCCTTTAGAATGGATTCCAACAAATATATAGTCCTAACTATAGTTTTGAAACAATGGGAAGAAAATCGTCTCGTTTTGGTACCTTTGGGAATTTGGACAAACTTTGACAAATTTGGCTCACCAAGAAGTAACCAAAGTTTAATATATTAGTATAATAGTCTAGATAGAGCATTGAACCCCTTTATATTGGATTTCAACCAATGTATAGTCCTAACTATAGTTTTGAAACTATGGGAATATAATCGTCTCGTTTTGGTACATTTGAGAATTTAAACAAACTTTGACAAATTTGGCTCACCAAGAAGTAACCAAACTAATATATTAGTATAATAGTCTATATATAGCTTTGAACCCCTTTAGATTGGTTTTTAACCAACGTATATTCCTAATTATAGTTATGAAACAATGGGAATAAAATCGTCTCGTTTTGGTACCTTTGGGAATTGGGAGAAATTTAGACAAATTTGGCTCACCAAGAAGTAAACATAGTTGAATATATTAGTATAATAGTCTAAATATAGCTTTGAACCCCTTTAGAATGGATTCCAACAAACATATAGTCCTAACTATAGTTTTGAAACAATGGGAAGAAAATCGTCTCGTTTTGGTACCTTTGGGAATTTGGACAAACTTTGACAAATTTGGCTCACCAAGAAGTAACCAAAGTTTAATATATAAGTATAATACTCTAGATAGCGCTTTGAACCCCTTTAGATTGGATTTCAACCAATGTATAGTCCTCCTAACTATAGTTTTGAAACTATGGGAATATAATCGTCTCGTTTTGGTACATTTGAGAATTTAAACAAACTTTGACAAATTTGGCTCACCAAGAAGTAACCAAACTAATATATTAGTATAATAGTCTATATATAGCTTTGAACCCCTTTAGATTGGTTTCCAACCAACGTATATTCCTAACTATAGTTTTGAAACAATGGGAATAAAATCGTCTCGTTTTGATGCCTTTGGGAATTTGGACAAACTTTGACAAATTTGGGTCACCAAGAAGTAACCAAAGTAATATATTAGTATAATAGTCTATATATAGCTTTGAACCCCTTTAGATTGGATTCCAACCAACGTATATTCCTAACTATAGTTTTGAAACAATGGGAATAAAATCGTCTCGTTTTGATGCCTTTGGGAATTTGGACAAACTTTCGACAAATTTGGCTCACCAAGAAGTAACCAAAGTTTAATATATTAGTATAATAGTCTAGATAGAACTTTGAACCCCTTTAGATTGGATTTCAACCAATGTATAGTCCTAACTATAGTTTTGAAACTATGGGAATATAATCGTCTCGTTTTGTATTTAAGAATTTAAACAAACTTTGACAAATTTGGCTCACCAAGAAGTAACCAAAGTAATATATTAGTATAATAGTCTATATATAGCTTTGAACCCCTTTAGATTGGTTTCCAACCAACGTATATTCCTAACTATAGTTTTGAAACAATGGGAATAAAATCGTCTCGTTTTGATGCCTTTGGGAATTTGGACAAACTTTGACAAATTTGGCTCACCAAGAAGTAACCAAAGTAATATATTAGTATAATAGTCTATATATAGTTTTGAACCCCTTTAGATTGGATTCCAACCAACGTATATTCCTAACTATAGTTTTGAAACAATGGGAATAAAATCGTCTCGTTTTGATGCCTTTGGGAATTTGGACAAACTTTCGACAAATTTGGCTCACCAAGAAGTAACCAAAGTTTAATATATTAGTATAATAGTCTAGATAGAGCTTTGATCCCCTTTAGATTGGATTTCAACCAATGTATAGTCCTAACTATAGTTTTGAAACAATGGGAATATAATCGTCTCGTTTTGGTACATTTGAGAATTTAAACAAACTTTGACAAATTTGGCTCACCAAGAAGTAACCAAACTAATATATTAGTATAATAGTCTATATATAGCTTTGAACCCCTTTAGATTGGTTTCCAACCAACGTATATTCCTAACTATAGTTTTGAAACAATGGGAATAAAATCGTCTCGTTTTGATGCCTTTGGGAATTTGGACAAACTTTCGACAAATTTGGCTCACCAAGAAGTAACCAAAGTTTAATATATTAGTATAATAGTCTAGATAGAGCTTTGAACCCCCTTTATATTGGATTTCAACCAATGTATAGTCCTAACTATAGTTTTGAAACTATGGGAATATAATCGTCTCGTTTTGTATTTAAGAATTTAAACAAACTTTGACAAATTTGGCTCACCAAGAAGTAACCAAAGTAATATATTAGTATAATAGTCTATATATAGCTTTGAACCCCTTTAGATTGGTTTCCAACCAACGTATATTCCTAACTATAGTTTTGAAACAATGGGAATAAAATCGTCTCGTTTTGGTACCTTTGGGAATTGGGAGAAATTTAGACAAATTTGGCTCACCAAGAAGTAAACATAGTTGAATATATTAGTATAATAGTCTAAATATAGCTTTGAACCCCTTTAGAATGGATTCCAACAAATATATAGTCCTAACTATAGTTTTGAAACAATGGGAAGAAAATCGTCTCGTTTTGGTACCTTTGGGAATTTGGACAAACTTTGACAAATTTGGCTCACCAAGAAGTAACCAAAGTTTAATATATTAGTATAATAGTCTAGATAGAGCATTGAACCCCTTTATATTGGATTTCAACCAATGTATAGTCCTAACTATAGTTTTGAAACTATGGGAATATAATCGTCTCGTTTTGGTACATTTGAGAATTTAAACAAACTTTGACAAATTTGGCTCACCAAGAAGTAACCAAACTAATATATTAGTATAATAGTCTATATATAGCTTTGAACCCCTTTAGATTGGTTTTTAACCAACGTATATTCCTAATTATAGTTTTGAAACAATGGGAATAAAATCGTCTCGTTTTGGTACCTTTGGGAATTGGGAGAAATTTAGACAAATTTGGCTCACCAAGAAGTAAACATAGTTGAATATATTAGTATAATAGTCTAAATATAGCTTTGAACCCCTTTAGAATGGATTCCAACCAACGTATATTCCTAACTATAGTTTTGAAACAATGGGAATAAAATCGTCTCGTTTTGGTACCTTTGGGAATTGGGAGAAATTTAGACAAATTTGGCTCACCAAGAAGTAAACATAGTTGAATATATTAGTATAATAGTCTATATATAGCTTTGAACCCCTTTAGATTGGATTTCAACCAATGTATATTCCTAACTATAGTTTTGAAACAATGGGAAGAAAATCGTCTCGTTTTGGTACCTTTGGGAATTTGGACAAACTTTCGACAAATTTGGCTCACCAAGAAGTAACCAAAGTTTAAAATATTAGTATAATAGTCTAGATAGAGCTTTGAACCCCTTTATATTGGATTTCAACCAATGTATAGTCCTCCTAACTATAGTTTTGAAACTATGGGAATATAATCGTCTCGTTTTGGTACATTTGAGAATTTAAACAAACTTTGACAAATTTGGCTCACCAAGAAGTAACCAAACTAATATATTAGTATAATAGTCTATATATAGCTTTGAACCCCTTTAGATTGGTTTCCAACCAACGTATATTCCTAACTATAGTTTTGAAACAATGGGAATAAAATCGTCTCGTTTTGGTACCTTTGGGAATTGGGAGAAATTTAGACAAATTTGGCTCACCAAGAAGTAAACATAGTTGAATATATTAGTATAATAGTCTATATATAGCTTTGAACCCCTTTAGATTGGATTTCAACCAATGTATATTCCTAACTATAGTTTTGAAACAATGGGAAGAAAATCGTCTCGTTTTGGTACCTTTGGGAATTTGGACAAACTTTCGACAAATTTGGCTCACCAAGAAGTAACCAAAGTTTAATATATTAGTATAATAGTCTAGATAGAGCTTTGAACCCCTTTATATTGGATTTCAACCAATGTATAGTCCTCCTAACTATAGTTTTGAAACTATGGGAATATAATCGTCTCGTTTTGGTACATTTGAGAATTTAAACAAACTTTGACAAATTTGGCTCACCAAGAAGTAACCAAACTAATATATTAGTATAATAGTCTATATATAGCTTTGAACCCCTTTAGATTGGTTTCCAACCAACGTATATTCCTAACTATAGTTTTGAAACAATGGGAATAAAATCGTCTCGTTTTGATGCCTTTGGGAATTTGGACAAACTTTGACAAATTTGGGTCACCAAGAAGTAACCAAAGTAATATATTAGTATAATAGTCTATATATAGCTTTGAACCCCTTTAGATTGGATTCCAACCAACGTATATTCCTAACTATAGTTTTGAAACAATGGGAATAAAATCGTCTCGTTTTGATGCCTTTGGGAATTTGGACAAACTTTCGACAAATTTGGCTCACCAAGAAGTAACCAAAGTTTAATATATTAATATAATAGTCTAGATAGAGCTTTGAACCCCTTTAGATTGGATTTCAACCAATGTATAGTCCTAACTATAGTTTTGAAACTATGGGAATATAATCGTCTCGTTTTGTATTTAAGAATTTAAACAAACTTTGACAAATTTGGCTCACCAAGAAGTAACCAAAGTAATATATTAGTATAATAGTCTATATATAGCTTTGAACCCCTTTAGATTGGTTTCCAACCAACGTATATTCCTAACTATAGTTTTGAAACAATGGGAATAAAATCGTCTCGTTTTGATGCCTTTGGGAATTTGGACAAACTTTGACAAATTTGGCTCACCAAGAAGTAACCAAAGTAATATATTAGTATAATAGTCTATATATAGTTTTGAACCCCTTTAGATTGGATTCCAACCAACGTATATTCCTAACTATAGTTTTGAAACAATGGGAATAAAATCGTCTCGTTTTGATGCCTTTGGGAATTTGGACAAACTTTCGACAAATTTGGCTCACCAAGAAGTAACCAAAGTTTAATATATTAGTATAATAGTCTAGATAGAGCTTTGAACCCCTTTAGATTGGATTTCAACCAATGTATAGTCCTAACTATAGTTTTGAAACAATGGGAATATAATCGTCTCGTTTTGGTACATTTGAGAATTTAAACAAACTTTGACAAATTTGGCTCACCAAGAAGTAACCAAACTAATATATTAGTATAATAGTCTATATATAGCTTTGAACCCCTTTAGATTGGTTTCCAACCAACGTATATTCCTAACTATAGTTTTGAAACAATGGGAATAAAATCGTCTCGTTTTGGTACCTTTGGGAATTGGGAGAAATTTAGACAAATTTGGCTCACCAAGAAGTAAACATAGTTGAATATATTAGTATAATAGTCTAAATATAGCTTTGAACCCCTTTAGAATGGATTCCAACAAATATATAGTCCTAACTATAGTTTTGAAACAATGGGAAGAAAATCGTCTCGTTTTGGTACCTTTGGGAATTTGGACAAACTTTGACAAATTTGGCTCACCAAGAAGTAACCAAAGTTTAATATATTAGTATAATAGTCTAGATAGAGCATTGAACCCCTTAATATTGGATTTCAACCAATGTATAGTCCTAACTATAGTTTTGAAACTATGGGAATATAATCGTCTCGTTTTGGTACATTTGAGAATTTAAACAAACTTTGACAAATTTGGCTCACCAAGAAGTAACCAAACTAATATATTAGTATAATAGTCTATATATAGCTTTGAACCCCTTTAGATTGGTTTTTACCCAACGTATATTCCTAATTATAGTTTTGAAACAATGGGAATAAAATCGTCTCGTTTTGGTACCTTTGGGAATTGGGAGAAATTTAGACAAATTTGGCTCACCAAGAAGTAAACATAGTTGAATATATTAGTATAATAGTCTAAATATAGCTTTGAACCCCTTTAGAATGGATTCCAACAAACATATAGTCCTAACTATAGTTTTGAAACAATGGGAAGAAAATCGTCTCGTTTTGGTACCTTTGGGAATTTGGACCAACTTTGACAAATTTGGCTCACCAAGAAGTAACCAAAGTTTAATATATAAGTATAATAGTCTAGATAGAGCTTTGATCCCCTTTAGATTGGATTTCAACCAATGTATAGTCCTAACTATAGTTTTGAAACAATGGGAATATAATCGTCTCGTTTTGGTACATTTGAGAATTTAAACAAACTTTGACAAATTTGGCTCACCAAGAAGTAACCAAAGTAATATATTAGTATAATAGTCTATATATAGCTTTGAACCCCTTTAGATTGGTTTCCAACCAACGTATATTCCTAACTATAGTTTTGAAACAATGGGAATAAAATCGTCTCGTTTTGATGCCTTTGGGAATTTGGACAAACTTTGACAAATTTGGCTCACCAAGAAGTAACCAAAGTAATATATTAGTATAATAGTCTATATATAGTTTTGAACCCCTTTAGATTGGATTCCAACCAACGTATATTCCTAACTATAGTTTTGAAACAATGGGAATAAAATCGTCTCGTTTTGATGCCTTTGGGAATTTGGACAAACTTTCGACAAATTTGGGTCACCAAGAAGTAACCAAAGTAATATATTAGTATAATAGTCTATATATAGCTTTGAACCCCTTTAGATTGGATTCCAACCAACGTATATTCCTAACTATAGTTTTGAAACTATGGGAATATAATCGTCTCGTTTTGATGCCTTTGGGAATTTGGACAAACTTTCGACAAATTTGGCTCACCAAGAAGTAACCAAAGTTTAATATATTAGTATAATAGTCTAGATAGAGCTTTGAACCCCTTTATATTGGATTTCAACCAATGTATAGTCCTCCTAACTATAGTTTTGAAACTATGGGAATATAATCGTCTCGTTTTGGTACATTTGAGAATTTAAACAAACTTTGACAAATTTGGCTCACCAAGAAGTAACCAAACTAATATATTAGTATAATAGTCTATATATAGCTTTGAACCCCTTTAGATTGGTTTCCAACCAACGTATATTCCTAACTATAGTTTTGAAACAATGGGAATAAAATCGTCTCGTTTTGGTACCTTTGGGAATTGGGAGAAATTTAGACAAATTTGGCTCACCAAGAAGTAAACATAGTTGAATATATTAGTATAATAGTCTATATATAGCTTTGAACCCCTTTAGATTGGATTTCAACCAATGTATATTCCTAACTATAGTTTTGAAACAATGGGAAGAAAATCGTCTCGTTTTGGTACCTTTGGGAATTTGGACAAACTTTCGACAAATTTGGCTCACCAAGAAGTAACCAAAGTTTAATATATTAGTATAATAGTCTAGATAGAGCTTTGAACCCCTTTATATTGGATTTCAACCAATGTATAGTCCTCCTAACTATAGTTTTGAAACTATGGGAATATAATCGTCTCGTTTTGGTACATTTGAGAATTTAAACAAACTTTGACAAATTTGGCTCACCAAGAAGTAACCAAACTAATATATTAGTATAATAGTCTATATATAGCTTTGAACCCCTTTAGATTGGTTTCCAACCAACGTATATTCCTAACTATAGTTTTGAAACAATGGGAATAAAATCGTCTCGTTTTGATGCCTTTGGGAATTTGGACAAACTTTGACAAATTTGGGTCACCAAGAAGTAACCAAAGTAATATATTAGTATAATAGTCTATATATAGCTTTGAACCCCTTTAGATTGGATTCCAACCAACGTATATTCCTAACTATAGTTTTGAAACAATGGGAATAAAATCGTCTCGTTTTGATGCCTTTGGGAATTTGGACAAACTTTCGACAAATTTGGCTCACCAAGAAGTAACCAAAGTTTAATATATTAATATAATAGTCTAGATAGAGCTTTGAACCCCTTTAGATTGGATTTCAACCAATGTATAGTCCTAACTATAGTTTTGAAACTATGGGAATATAATCGTCTCGTTTTGTATTTAAGAATTTAAACAAACTTTGACAAATTTGGCTCACCAAGAAGTAACCAAAGTAATATATTAGTATAATAGTCTATATATAGCTTTGAACCCCTTTAGATTGGTTTCCAACCAACGTATATTCCTAACTATAGTTTTGAAACAATGGGAATAAAATCGTCTCGTTTTGATGCCTTTGGGAATTTGGACAAACTTTGACAAATTTGGCTCACCAAGAAGTAACCAAAGTAATATATTAGTATAATAGTCTATATATAGTTTTGAACCCCTTTAGATTGGATTCCAACCAACGTATATTCCTAACTATAGTTTTGAAACAATGGGAATAAAATCGTCTCGTTTTGATGCCTTTGGGAATTTGGACAAACTTTCGACAAATTTGGCTCACCAAGAAGTAACCAAAGTTTAATATATTAGTATAATAGTCTAGATAGAGCTTTGAACCCCTTTAGATTGGATTTCAACCAATGTATAGTCCTAACTATAGTTTTGAAACAATGGGAATATAATCGTCTCGTTTTGGTACATTTGAGAATTTAAACAAACTTTGACAAATTTGGCTCACCAAGAAGTAACCAAACTAATATATTAGTATAATAGTCTATATATAGCTTTGAACCCCTTTAGATTGGTTTCCAACCAACGTATATTCCTAACTATAGTTTTGAAACAATGGGAATAAAATCGTCTCGTTTTGGTACCTTTGGGAATTGGGAGAAATTTAGACAAATTTGGCTCACCAAGAAGTAAACATAGTTGAATATATTAGTATAATAGTCTAAATATAGCTTTGAACCCCTTTAGAATGGATTCCAACAAATATATAGTCCTAACTATAGTTTTGAAACAATGGGAAGAAAATCGTCTCGTTTTGGTACCTTTGGGAATTTGGACAAACTTTGACAAATTTGGCTCACCAAGAAGTAACCAAAGTTTAATATATTAGTATAATAGTCTAGATAGAGCATTGAACCCCTTTATATTGGATTTCAACCAATGTATAGTCCTAACTATAGTTTTGAAACTATGGGAATATAATCGTCTCGTTTTGGTACATTTGAGAATTTAAACAAACTTTGACAAATTTGGCTCACCAAGAAGTAACCAAACTAATATATTAGTATAATAGTCTATATATAGCTTTGAACCCCTTTAGATTGGTTTTTACCCAACGTATATTCCTAATTATAGTTTTGAAACAATGGGAATAAAATCGTCTCGTTTTGGTACCTTTGGGAATTGGGAGAAATTTAGACAAATTTGGCTCACCAAGAAGTAAACATAGTTGAATATATTAGTATAATAGTCTAAATATAGCTTTGAACCCCTTTAGAATGGATTCCAACAAACATATAGTCCTAACTATAGTTTTGAAACAATGGGAAGAAAATCGTCTCGTTTTGGTACCTTTGGGAATTTGGACCAACTTTGACAAATTTGGCTCACCAAGAAGTAACCAAAGTTTAATATATAAGTATAATAGTCTAGATAGAGCTTTGATCCCCTTTAGATTGGATTTCAACCAATGTATAGTCCTAACTATAGTTTTGAAACAATGGGAATATAATCGTCTCGTTTTGGTACATTTGAGAATTTAAACAAACTTTGACAAATTTGGCTCACCAAGAAGTAACCAAAGTAATATATTAGTATAATAGTCTATATATAGCTTTGAACCCCTTTAGATTGGTTTCCAACCAACGTATATTCCTAACTATAGTTTTGAAACAATGGGAATAAAATCGTCTCGTTTTGATGCCTTTGGGAATTTGGACAAACTTTGACAAATTTGGCTCACCAAGAAGTAACCAAAGTAATATATTAGTATAATAGTCTATATATAGTTTTGAACCCCTTTAGATTGGATTCCAACCAACGTATATTCCTAACTATAGTTTTGAAACAATGGGAATAAAATCGTCTCGTTTTGATGCCTTTGGGAATTTGGACAAACTTTCGACAAATTTGGCTCACCAAGAAGTAACCAAAGTTTAATGTATTAGTATAATAGTCTAGATAGAGCTTTGATCCCCTTTAGATTGGATTTCAACCAATGTATAGTCCTAACTATAGTTTTGAAACAATGGGAATATAATCGTCTCGTTTTGGTACATTTGAGAATTTAAACAAACTTTGACAAATTTGGCTCACCAAGAAGTAACCAAAGTAATATATTAGTATAATAGTCTATATATAGCTTTGAACCCCTTTAGATTGGTTTCCAACCAACGTATATTCCTAACTATAGTTTTGAAACAATGGGAATAAAATCGTCTCGTTTTGATGCCTTTGGGAATTTGGACAAACTTTGACAAATTTGGCTCACCAAGAAGTAACCAAAGTAATATATTAGTATAATAGTCTATATATAGTTTTGAACCCCTTTAGATTGGATTCCAACCAACGTATATTCCTAACTATAGTTTTGAAACAATGGGAATAAAATCGTCTCGTTTTGATGCCTTTGGGAATTTGGACAAACTTTCGACAAATTTGGCTCACCAAGAAGTAACCAAAGTTTAATATATTAGTATAATAGTCTAGATAGAGCTTTGAACCCCTTTAGATTGGATTTCAACCAATGTATAGTCCTAACTATAGTTTTGAAACAATGGGAATATAATCGTCTCGTTTTGGTACATTTGAGAATTTAAACAAACTTTGACAAATTTGGCTCACCAAGAAGTAACCAAACTAATATATTAGTATAATAGTCTATATATAGCTTTGAACCCCTTTAGATTGGTTTCCAACCAACGTATATTCCTAACTATAGTTTTGAAACAATGGGAATAAAATCGTCTCGTTTTGGTACCTTTGGGAATTGGGAGAAATTTAGACAAATTTGGCTCACCAAGAAGTAAACATAGTTGAATATATTAGTATAATAGTCTAAATATAGCTTTGAACCCCTTTAGAATGGATTCCAACAAATATATAGTCCTAACTATAGTTTTGAAACAATGGGAAGAAAATCGTCTCGTTTTGGTACCTTTGGGAATTTGGACAAACTTTGACAAATTTGGCTCACCAAGAAGTAACCAAAGTTTAATATATTAGTATAATAGTCTAGATAGAGCATTGAACCCTTTTATATTGGATTTCAACCAATGTATAGTCCTAACTATAGTTTTGAAACTATGGGAATATAATCGTCTCGTTTTGGTACATTTGAGAATTTAAACAAACTTTGACAAATTTGGCTCACCAAGAAGTAACCAAACTAATATATTAGTATAATAGTCTATATATAGCTTTGAACCCCTTTAGATTGGTTTTTAACCAACGTATATTCCTAATTATAGTTTTGAAACAATGGGAATAAAATCGTCTCGTTTTGGTACCTTTGGGAATTGGGAGAAATTTAGACAAATTTGGCTCACCAAGAAGTAAACATAGTTGAATATATTAGTATAATAGTCTAAATATAGCTTTGAACCCCTTTAGAATGGATTCCAACAAATATATAGTCCTAACTATAGTTTTGAAACAATGGGAAGAAAATCGTCTCGTTTTGGTACCTTTGGGAATTTGGACCAACTTTGACAAATTTGGCTCACCAAGAAGTAACCAAAGTTTAATATATAAGTATAATAGTCTAGATAGAGCTTTGATCCCCTTTAGATTGGATTTCAACCAATGTATAGTCCTAACTATAGTTTTGAAACAATGGGAATATAATCGTCTCGTTTTGGTACATTTGAGAATTTAAACAAACTTTGACAAATTTGGCTCACCAAGAAGTAACCAAAGTAATATATTAGTATAATAGTCTATATATAGCTTTGAACCCCTTTAGATTGGTTTCCAACCAACGTATATTCCTAACTATAGTTTTGAAACAATGGGAATAAAATCGTCTCGTTTTGATGCCTTTGGGAATTTGGACAAACTTTGACAAATTTGGCTCACCAAGAAGTAACCAAAGTAATATATTAGTATAATAGTCTATATATAGTTTTGAACCCCTTTAGATTGGATTCCAACCAACGTATATTCCTAACTATAGTTTTGAAACAATGGGAATAAAATCGTCTCGTTTTGATGCCTTTGGGAATTTGGACAAACTTTCGACAAATTTGGCTCACCAAGAAGTAACCAAAGTTTAATGTATTAGTATAATAGTCTAGATAGAGCTTTGATCCCCTTTAGATTGGATTTCAACCAATGTATAGTCCTAACTATAGTTTTGAAACAATGGGAATATAATCGTCTCGTTTTGGTACATTTGAGAATTTAAACAAACTTTGACAAATTTGGCTCACCAAGAAGTAACCAAAGTAATATATTAGTATAATAGTCTATATATAGCTTTGAACCCCTTTAGATTGGTTTCCAACCAACGTATATTCCTAACTATAGTTTTGAAACAATGGGAATAAAATCGTCTCGTTTTGATGCCTTTGGGAATTTGGACAAACTTTGACAAATTTGGCTCACCAAGAAGTAACCAAAGTAATATATTAGTATAATAGTCTATATATAGTTTTGAACCCCTTTAGATTGGATTCCAACCAACGTATATTCCTAACTATAGTTTTGAAACAATGGGAATAAAATCGTCTCGTTTTGATGCCTTTGGGAATTTGGACAAACTTTCGACAAATTTGGCTCACCAAGAAGTAACCAAAGTTTAATATATTAGTATAATAGTCTAGATAGAGCTTTGAACCCCTTTAGATTGGATTTCAACCAATGTATAGTCCTAACTATAGTTTTGAAACAATGGGAATATAATCGTCTCGTTTTGGTACATTTGAGAATTTAAACAAACTTTGACAAATTTGGCTCACCAAGAAGTAACCAAACTAATATATTAGTATAATAGTCTATATATAGCTTTGAACCCCTTTAGATTGGTTTCCAACCAACGTATATTCCTAACTATAGTTTTGAAACAATGGGAATAAAATCGTCTCGTTTTGGTACCTTTGGGAATTGGGAGAAATTTAGACAAATTTGGCTCACCAAGAAGTAAACATAGTTGAATATATTAGTATAATAGTCTAAATATAGCTTTGAACCCCTTTAGAATGGATTCCAACAAATATATAGTCCTAACTATAGTTTTGAAACAATGGGAAGAAAATCGTCTCGTTTTGGTACCTTTGGGAATTTGGACAAACTTTGACAAATTTGGCTCACCAAGAAGTAACCAAAGTTTAATATATTAGTATAATAGTCTAGATAGAGCATTGAACCCTTTTATATTGGATTTCAACCAATGTATAGTCCTAACTATAGTTTTGAAACTATGGGAATATAATCGTCTCGTTTTGGTACATTTGAGAATTTAAACAAACTTTGACAAATTTGGCTCACCAAGAAGTAACCAAACTAATATATTAGTATAATAGTCTATATATAGCTTTGAACCCCTTTAGATTGGTTTTTAACCAACGTATATTCCTAATTATAGTTTTGAAACAATGGGAATAAAATCGTCTCGTTTTGGTACCTTTGGGAATTGGGAGAAATTTAGACAAATTTGGCTCACCAAGAAGTAAACATAGTTGAATATATTAGTATAATAGTCTAAATATAGCTTTGAACCCCTTTAGAATGGATTCCAACAAACATATAGTCCTAACTATAGTTTTGAAACAATGGGAAGAAAATCGTCTCGTTTTGGTACCTTTGGGAATTTGGACAAACTTTGACAAATTTGGCTCACCAAGAAGTAACCAAAGTTTAATATATAAGTATAATACTCTAGATAGAGCTTTGAACCCCTTTAGATTGGATTTCAACCAATGTATAGTCCTCCTAACTATAGTTTTGAAACTATGGGAATATAATCGTCTCGTTTTGGTACATTTGAGAATTTAAACAAACTTTGACAAATTTGGCTCACCAAGAAGTAACCAAACTAATATATTAGTATAATAGTCTATATATAGCTTTGAACCCCTTTAGATTGGTTTCCAACCAACGTATATTCCTAACTATAGTTTTGAAACAATGGGAATAAAATCGTCTCGTTTTGATGCCTTTGGGAATTTGGACAAACTTTGACAAATTTGGGTCACCAAGAAGTAACCAAAGTAATATATTAGTATAATAGTCTATATATAGCTTTGAACCCCTTTAGATTGGATTCCAACCAACGTATATTCCTAACTATAGTTTTGAAACAATGGGAATAAAATCGTCTCGTTTTGATGCCTTTGGGAATTTGGACAAACTTTCGACAAATTTGGCTCACCAAGAAGTAACCAAAGTTTAATATATTAGTATAATAGTCTAGATAGAGCTTTGAACCCCTTTAGATTGGATTTCAACCAATGTATAGTCCTAACTATAGTTTTGAAACTATGGGAATATAATCGTCTCGTTTTGTATTTAAGAATTTAAACAAACTTTGACAAATTTGGCTCACCAAGAAGTAACCAAAGTAATATATTAGTATAATAGTCTATATATAGCTTTGAACCCCTTTAGATTGGTTTCCAACCAACGTATATTCCTAACTATAGTTTTGAAACAATGGGAATAAAATCGTCTCGTTTTGATGCCTTTGGGAATTTGGACAAACTTTGACAAATTTGGCTCACCAAGAAGTAACCAAAGTAATATATTAGTATAATAGTCTATATATAGTTTTGAACCCCTTTAGATTGGATTCCAACCAACGTATATTCCTAACTATAGTTTTGAAACAATGGGAATAAAATCGTCTCGTTTTGATGCCTTTGGGAATTTGGACAAACTTTCGACAAATTTGGCTCACCAAGAAGTAACCAAAGTTTAATATATTAGTATAATAGTCTAGATAGAGCTTTGATCCCCTTTAGATTGGATTTCAACCAATGTATAGTCCTAACTATAGTTTTGAAACAATGGGAATATAATCGTCTCGTTTTGGTACATTTGAGAATTTAAACAAACTTTGACAAATTTGGCTCACCAAGAAGTAACCAAACTAATATATTAGTATAATAGTCTATATATAGCTTTGAACCCCTTTAGATTGGTTTCCAACCAACGTATATTCCTAACTATAGTTTTGAAACAATGGGAATAAAATCGTCTCGTTTTGATGCTTTGGGAATTTGGACAAACTTTCGACAAATTTGGCTCACCAAGAAGTAACCAAAGTTTAATATATTAGTATAATAGTCTAGATAGAGCTTTGAACCCCCTTTATATTGGATTTCAACCAATGTATAGTCCTAACTATAGTTTTGAAACTATGGGAATATAATCGTCTCGTTTTGTATTTAAGAATTTAAACAAACTTTGACAAATTTGGCTCACCAAGAAGTAACCAAAGTAATATATTAGTATAATAGTCTATATATAGCTTTGAACCCCTTTAGATTGGTTTCCAACCAACGTATATTCCTAACTATAGTTTTGAAACAATGGGAATAAAATCGTCTCGTTTTGGTACCTTTGGGAATTGGGAGAAATTTAGACAAATTTGGCTCACCAAGAAGTAAACATAGTTGAATATATTAGTATAATAGTCTAAATATAGCTTTGAACCCCTTTAGAATGGATTCCAACAAATATATAGTCCTAACTATAGTTTTGAAACAATGGGAAGAAAATCGTCTCGTTTTGGTACCTTTGGGAATTTGGACAAACTTTGACAAATTTGGCTCACCAAGAAGTAACCAAAGTTTAATATATTAGTATAATAGTCTAGATAGAGCATTGAACCCCTTTATATTGGATTTCAACCAATGTATAGTCCTAACTATAGTTTTGAAACTATGGGAATATAATCGTCTCGTTTTGGTACATTTGAGAATTTAAACAAACTTTGACAAATTTGGCTCACCAAGAAGTAACCAAACTAATATATTAGTATAATAGTCTATATATAGCTTTGAACCCCTTTAGATTGGTTTTTAACCAACGTATATTCCTAATTATAGTTTTGAAACAATGGGAATAAAATCGTCTCGTTTTGGTACCTTTGGGAATTGGGAGAAATTTAGACAAATTTGGCTCACCAAGAAGTAAACATAGTTGAATATATTAGTATAATAGTCTAAATATAGCTTTGAACCCCTTTAGAATGGATTCCAACAAACATATAGTCCTAACTATAGTTTTGAAACAATGGGAAGAAAATCGTCTCGTTTTGGTACCTTTGGGAATTTGGACAAACTTTGACAAATTTGGCTCACCAAGAAGTAACCAAAGTTTAATATATAAGTATAATACTCTAGATAGAGCTTTGAACCCCTTTAGATTGGATTTCAACCAATGTATAGTCCTCCTAACTATAGTTTTGAAACTATGGGAATATAATCGTCTCGTTTTGGTACATTTGAGAATTTAAACAAACTTTGACAAATTTGGCTCACCAAGAAGTAACCAAACTAATATATTAGTATAATAGTCTATATATAGCTTTGAACCCCTTTAGATTGGTTTCCAACCAACGTATATTCCTAACTATAGTTTTGAAACAATGGGAATAAAATCGTCTCGTTTTGATGCCTTTGGGAATTTGGACAAACTTTGACAAATTTGGGTCACCAAGAAGTAACCAAAGTAATATATTAGTATAATAGTCTATATATAGCTTTGAACCCCTTTAGATTGGATTCCAACCAACGTATATTCCTAACTATAGTTTTGAAACAATGGGAATAAAATCGTCTCGTTTTGATGCCTTTGGGAATTTGGACAAACTTTCGACAAATTTGGCTCACCAAGAAGTAACCAAAGTTTAATATATTAGTATAATAGTCTAGATAGAGCTTTGAACCCCTTTAGATTGGATTTCAACCAATGTATAGTCCTAACTATAGTTTTGAAACTATGGGAATATAATCGTCTCGTTTTGTATTTAAGAATTTAAACAAACTTTGACAAATTTGGCTCACCAAGAAGTAACCAAAGTAATATATTAGTATAATAGTCTATATATAGCTTTGAACCCCTTTAGATTGGTTTCCAACCAACGTATATTCCTAACTATAGTTTTGAAACAATGGGAATAAAATCGTCTCGTTTTGATGCCTTTGGGAATTTGGACAAACTTTGACAAATTTGGCTCACCAAGAAGTAACCAAAGTAATATATTAGTATAATAGTCTATATATAGTTTTGAACCCCTTTAGATTGGATTCCAACCAACGTATATTCCTAACTATAGTTTTGAAACAATGGGAATAAAATCGTCTCGTTTTGATGCCTTTGGGAATTTGGACAAACTTTCGACAAATTTGGCTCACCAAGAAGTAACCAAAGTTTAATATATTAGTATAATAGTCTAGATAGAGCTTTGATCCCCTTTAGATTGGATTTCAACCAATGTATAGTCCTAACTATAGTTTTGAAACAATGGGAATATAATCGTCTCGTTTTGGTACATTTGAGAATTTAAACAAACTTTGACAAATTTGGCTCACCAAGAAGTAACCAAACTAATATATTAGTATAATAGTCTATATATAGCTTTGAACCCCTTTAGATTGGTTTCCAACCAACGTATATTCCTAACTATAGTTTTGAAACAATGGGAATAAAATCGTCTCGTTTTGATGCCTTTGGGAATTTGGACAAACTTTCGACAAATTTGGCTCACCAAGAAGTAACCAAAGTTTAATATATTAGTATAATAGTCTAGATAGAGCTTTGAACCCCCTTTATATTGGATTTCAACCAATGTATAGTCCTAACTATAGTTTTGAAACTATGGGAATATAATCGTCTCGTTTTGTATTTAAGAATTTAAACAAACTTTGACAAATTTGGCTCACCAAGAAGTAACCAAAGTAATATATTAGTATAATAGTCTATATATAGCTTTGAACCCCTTTAGATTGGTTTCCAACCAACGTATATTCCTAACTATAGTTTTGAAACAATGGGAATAAAATCGTCTCGTTTTGGTACCTTTGGGAATTGGGAGAAATTTAGACAAATTTGGCTCACCAAGAAGTAAACATAGTTGAATATATTAGTATAATAGTCTAAATATAGCTTTGAACCCCTTTAGAATGGATTCCAACAAATATATAGTCCTAACTATAGTTTTGAAACAATGGGAAGAAAATCGTCTCGTTTTGGTACCTTTGGGAATTTGGACAAACTTTGACAAATTTGGCTCACCAAGAAGTAACCAAAGTTTAATATATTAGTATAATAGTCTAGATAGAGCATTGAACCCCTTTATATTGGATTTCAACCAATGTATAGTCCTAACTATAGTTTTGAAACTATGGGAATATAATCGTCTCGTTTTGGTACATTTGAGAATTTAAACAAACTTTGACAAATTTGGCTCACCAAGAAGTAACCAAACTAATATATTAGTATAATAGTCTATATATAGCTTTGAACCCCTTTAGATTGGTTTTTAACCAACGTATATTCCTAATTATAGTTTTGAAACAATGGGAATAAAATCGTCTCGTTTTGGTACCTTTGGGAATTGGGAGAAATTTAGACAAATTTGGCTCACCAAGAAGTAAACATAGTTGAATATATTAGTATAATAGTCTAAATATAGCTTTGAACCCCTTTAGAATGGATTCCAACAAACATATAGTCCTAACTATAGTTTTGAAACAATGGGAAGAAAATCGTCTCGTTTTGGTACCTTTGGGAATTTGGACAAACTTTGACAAATTTGGCTCACCAAGAAGTAACCAAAGTTTAATATATAAGTATAATACTCTAGATAGAGCTTTGAACCCCTTTAGATTGGATTTCAACCAATGTATAGTCCTCCTAACTATAGTTTTGAAACTATGGGAATATAATCGTCTCGTTTTGGTACATTTGAGAATTTAAACAAACTTTGACAAATTTGGCTCACCAAGAAGTAACCAAACTAATATATTAGTATAATAGTCTATATATAGCTTTGAACCCCTTTAGATTGGTTTCCAACCAACGTATATTCCTAACTATAGTTTTGAAACAATGGGAATAAAATCGTCTCGTTTTGATGCCTTTGGGAATTTGGACAAACTTTGACAAATTTGGGTCACCAAGAAGTAACCAAAGTAATATATTAGTATAATAGTCTATATATAGCTTTGAACCCCTTTAGATTGGATTCCAACCAACGTATATTCCTAACTATAGTTTTGAAACAATGGGAATAAAATCGTCTCGTTTTGATGCCTTTGGGAATTTGGACAAACTTTCGACAAATTTGGCTCACCAAGAAGTAACCAAAGTTTAATATATTAATATAATAGTCTAGATAGAGCTTTGAACCCCTTTAGATTGGATTTCAACCAATGTATAGTCCTAACTATAGTTTTGAAACTATGGGAATATAATCGTCTCGTTTTGTATTTAAGAATTTAAACAAACTTTGACAAATTTGGCTCACCAAGAAGTAACCAAAGTAATATATTAGTATAATAGTCTATATATAGCTTTGAACCCCTTTAGATTGGTTTCCAACCAACGTATATTCCTAACTATAGTTTTGAAACAATGGGAATAAAATCGTCTCGTTTTGATGCCTTTGGGAATTTGGACAAACTTTGACAAATTTGGCTCACCAAGAAGTAACCAAAGTAATATATTAGTATAATAGTCTATATATAGTTTTGAACCCCTTTAGATTGGATTCCAACCAACGTATATTCCTAACTATAGTTTTGAAACAATGGGAATAAAATCGTCTCGTTTTGATGCCTTTGGGAATTTGGACAAACTTTCGACAAATTTGGCTCACCAAGAAGTAACCAAAGTTTAATATATTAGTATAATAGTCTAGATAGAGCTTTGAACCCCTTTAGATTGGATTTCAACCAATGTATAGTCCTAACTATAGTTTTGAAACAATGGGAATATAATCGTCTCGTTTTGGTACATTTGAGAATTTAAACAAACTTTGACAAATTTGGCTCACCAAGAAGTAACCAAACTAATATATTAGTATAATAGTCTATATATAGCTTTGAACCCCTTTAGATTGGTTTCCAACCAACGTATATTCCTAACTATAGTTTTGAAACAATGGGAATAAAATCGTCTCGTTTTGGTACCTTTGGGAATTGGGAGAAATTTAGACAAATTTGGCTCACCAAGAAGTAAACATAGTTGAATATATTAGTATAATAGTCTAAATATAGCTTTGAACCCCTTTAGAATGGATTCCAACAAATATATAGTCCTAACTATAGTTTTGAAACAATGGGAAGAAAATCGTCTCGTTTTGGTACCTTTGGGAATTTGGACAAACTTTGACAAATTTGGCTCACCAAGAAGTAACCAAAGTTTAATATATTAGTATAATAGTCTAGATAGAGCATTGAACCCCTTTATATTGGATTTCAACCAATGTATAGTCCTAACTATAGTTTTGAAACTATGGGAATATAATCGTCTCGTTTTGGTACATTTGAGAATTTAAACAAACTTTGACAAATTTGGCTCACCAAGAAGTAACCAAACTAATATATTAGTATAATAGTCTATATATAGCTTTGAACCCCTTTAGATTGGTTTTTACCCAACGTATATTCCTAATTATAGTTTTGAAACAATGGGAATAAAATCGTCTCGTTTTGGTACCTTTGGGAATTGGGAGAAATTTAGACAAATTTGGCTCACCAAGAAGTAAACATAGTTGAATATATTAGTATAATAGTCTAAATATAGCTTTGAACCCCTTTAGAATGGATTCCAACAAACATATAGTCCTAACTATAGTTTTGAAACAATGGGAAGAAAATCGTCTCGTTTTGGTACCTTTGGGAATTTGGACCAACTTTGACAAATTTGGCTCACCAAGAAGTAACCAAAGTTTAATATATAAGTATAATAGTCTAGATAGAGCTTTGATCCCCTTTAGATTGGATTTCAACCAATGTATAGTCCTAACTATAGTTTTGAAACAATGGGAATATAATCGTCTCGTTTTGGTACATTTGAGAATTTAAACAAACTTTGACAAATTTGGCTCACCAAGAAGTAACCAAAGTAATATATTAGTATAATAGTCTATATATAGCTTTGAACCCCTTTAGATTGGTTTCCAACCAACGTATATTCCTAACTATAGTTTTGAAACAATGGGAATAAAATCGTCTCGTTTTGATGCCTTTGGGAATTTGGACAAACTTTGACAAATTTGGCTCACCAAGAAGTAACCAAAGTAATATATTAGTATAATAGTCTATATATAGTTTTGAACCCCTTTAGATTGGATTCCAACCAACGTATATTCCTAACTATAGTTTTGAAACAATGGGAATAAAATCGTCTCGTTTTGATGCCTTTGGGAATTTGGACAAACTTTCGACAAATTTGGCTCACCAAGAAGTAACCAAAGTTTAATATATTAGTATAATAGTCTAGATAGAGCTTTGAACCCCCTTTATATTGGATTTCAACCAATGTATAGTCCTAACTATAGTTTTGAAACTATGGGAATATAATCGTCTCGTTTTGTATTTAAGAATTTAAACAAACTTTGACAAATTTGGCTCACCAAGAAGTAACCAAAGTAATATATTAGTATAATAGTCTATATATAGCTTTGAACCCCTTTAGATTGGTTTCCAACCAACGTATATTCCTAACTATAGTTTTGAAACAATGGGAATAAAATCGTCTCGTTTTGATGCCTTTGGGAATTTGGACAAACTTTGACAAATTTGGCTCACCAAGAAGTAACCAAAGTAATATATTAGTATAATAGTCTATATATAGTTTTGAACCCCTTTAGATTGGATTCCAACCAACGTATATTCCTAACTATAGTTTTGAAACAATGGGAATAAAATCGTCTCGTTTTGATGCCTTTGGGAATTTGGACAAACTTTCGACAAATTTGGCTCACCAAGAAGTAACCAAAGTTTAATATATAAGTATAATACTCTAGATAGAGCTTTGAACCCCTTTAGATTGGATTTCAACCAATGTATATTCCTAACTATAGTTTTGAAACAATGGGAAGAAAATCGTCTCGTTTTGGTACCTTTGGGAATTTGGACAAACTTTCGACAAATTTGGCTCACTAAGAAGTAACCAAAGTTTAATATATTAGTATAATAGTCTAGATAGAGCTTTTAACCCCTTTAGATTGGATTTCAACCAATGTATAGTCCTAACTATAGTTTTGAAACAATGGGAATATAATCGTCTCGTTTTGGTACATTTGAGAATTTAAACAAACTTTGACAAATTTGGCTCACCAAGAAGTAACCAAAGTAATATATTAGTATAATAGTCTATATATAGCTTTGAACCCCTTTAGATTGGATTCCAACCAACGTATATTCCTAACTATAGTTTTGAAACAATGGGAATAAAATCGTCTCGTTTTGATTTGATGCCTTTGGGAATTTGGACAAACTTTCGACAAATTTGGCTCACCAAGAAGTAACCAAAGTTTAATATATTAGTATAATAGTCTAGATAGAGCTTTGAACCCCTTTAGATTGGATTTCAACCAATGTATAGTCCTAACTATAGTTTTGAAACTATGGGAATATAATCGTCTCGTTTTGTATTTAAGAATTTAAACAAACTTTGACAAATTTGGCTCACCAAGAAGTAACCAAAGTAATATATTAGTATAATAGTCTATATATAGCTTTGAACCCCTTTAGATTGGTTTCCAACCAACGTATATTCCTAACTATAGTTTTGAAACAATGGGAATAAAATCGTCTTGTTTTGATGCCTTTGGGAATTTGGACAAACTTTGACAAATTTGGCTCTCCAAGAAGTAACCAAAGTAATATATTAGTATAATAGTCTATATATAGTTTTGAACCCCTTTAGATTGGATTCCAACCAACGTATATTCCTAACTATAGTTTTGAAACAATAGGAATAAAATCGTCTCGTTTTGATGCCTTTGGGAATTTGGACAAACTTTCGACAAATTTGGCTCACCAAGAAGTAACCAAAGTTTAATATATAAGTATAATACTCTAGATAGAGCTTTGAACCCCTTTAGATTGGATTTCAACCAATGTATATTCCTAACTATAGTTTTGAAACAATGGGAAGAAAATCGTCTCGTTTTGGTACCTTTGGGAATTTGGACAAACTTTCGACAAATTTGGCTCACTAAGAAGTAACCAAAGTTTAATATATTAGTATAATAGTCTAGATAGAGCTTTGAACCCCTTTAGATTGGATTTCAACCAATGTATAGTCCTAACTATAGTTTTGAAACAATGGGAATATAATCGTCTCGTTTTGGTACATTTGAGAATTTAAACAAACTTTGACAAATTTGGCTCACCAAGAAGTAACCAAACTAATATATTAGTATAATAGTCTATATATAGCTTTGAACCCCTTTAGATTGGTTTCCAACCAACGTATATTCCTAACTATAGTTTTGAAACAATGGGAATAAAATCGTCTCGTTTTGGTACCTTTGGGAATTGGGAAAAATTTAGACAAATTTGGCTCACCAAGAAGTAAACATAGTTGAATATATTAGTATAATAGTCTAAATATAGCTTTGAACCCCTTTAGAATGGATTCCAACAAATATATAGTCCTAACTATAGTTTTGAAACAATGGGAATAAAATCGTCTCGTTTTGATGCCTTTGGGAATTTGGACAAACTTTCGACAAATTTGGCTCACCAAGAAGTAACCAAAGTTTAATATATTAGTATAATAGTCTAGATAGAGCTTTGAACCCCCTTTATATTGGATTTCAACCAATGTATAGTCCTAACTATAGTTTTGAAACTATGGGAATATAATCGTCTCGTTTTGGTACATTTGAGAATTTAAACAAACTTTCGTATATTCCTAACTATAGTTTTGAAACAATGGGAATAAAATCGTCTCGTTTTGATGCCTTTGGGAATTTGGACAAACTTTGACAAATTTGGGTCACCAAGAAGTAACCAAAGTAATATATTAGTATAATAGTCTATATATAGCTTTGAACCCCTTTAGATTGGATTCCAACCAACGTATATTCCTAACTATAGTTTTGAAACAATGGGAATAAAATCGTCTCGTTTTGATGCCTTTGGGAATTTGGACAAACTTTCGACAAATTTGGCTCACCAAGAAGTAACCAAAGTTTAATATATTAGTATAATAGTCTAGATAGAGCTTTGAACCCCTTTAGATTGGATTTCAACCAATGTATAGTCCTAACTATAGTTTTGAAACTATGGGAATATAATCGTCTCGTTTTGTATTTAAGAATTTAAACAAACTTTGACAAATTTGGCTCACCAAGAAGTAACCAAAGTAATATATTAGTATAATAGTCTATATATAGCTTTGAACCCCTTTAGATTGGTTTCCAACCAACGTATATTCCTAACTATAGTTTTGAAACAATGGGAATAAAATCGTCTCGTTTTGATGCCTTTGGGAATTTGGACAAACTTTGACAAATTTGGCTCACCAAGAAGTAACCAAAGTAATATATTAGTATAATAGTCTATATATAGTTTTGAACCCCTTTAGATTGGATTCCAACCAACGTATATTCCTAACTATAGTTTTGAAACAATGGGAATAAAATCGTCTCGTTTTGATGCCTTTGGGAATTTGGACAAACTTTCGACAAATTTGGCTCACCAAGAAGTAACCAAAGTTTAATATATAAGTATAATACTCTAGATAGAGCTTTGAACCCCTTTAGATTGGATTTCAACCAATGTATATTCCTAACTATAGTTTTGAAACTATGGGAATAAAATCGTCTCGTTTTGATGCCTTTGGGAATTTGGACAAACTTTGACAAATTTGGCTCACCAAGAAGTAACCAAAGTAATATATTGGTATAATAGTCTATATATAGTTTTGAACCCCTTTAGATTGGATTCCAACCAACGTATATTCCTAACTATAGTTTTGAAACAATGGGAATAAAATCGTCTCGTTTTGATGCCTTTGGGAATTTGGACAAACTTTCGACAAATTTGGCTCACCAAGAAGTAACCAAAGTTTAATATATAAGTATAATACTCTAGATAGAGCTTTGAACCCCTTTAGATTGGATTTCAACCAATGTATATTCCTAACTATAGTTTTGAAACTATGGGAATATAATCGTCTCGTTTTGGTACATTTGAGAATTTAAACAAACTTTGACAAATTTGGCTCACCAAGAAGTAACCAAACTAATATATTAGTATAATAGTCTATATATAGCTTTGAACCCCTTTAGATTGGTTTCCAACCAACGTATATTCCTAACTATAGTTTTGAAACAATGGGAATAAAATCGTCTCGTTTTGATGCCTTTGGGAATTTGGACAAACTTTGACAAATTTGGCTCACCAAGAAGTAACCAAAGTAATATATTAGTATAATAGTCTATATATAGCTTTGAACCCCTTTAGATTGGATTCCAACCAACGTATATTCCTAACTATAGTTTTGAAACAATGGGAATAAAATCGTCTCGTTTTGATGCCTTTGGGAATTTGGACAAACTTTCGACAAATTTGGCTCACCAAGAAGTAACCAAAGTTTAATATATTAGTATAATAGTCTAGATAGAGCTTTGAACCCCTTTAGATTGGATTTCAACCAATGTATAGTCCTAACTATAGTTTTGAAACTATGGGAATATAATCGTCTCGTTTTGTATTTAAGAATTTAAACAAACTTTGACAAATTTGGCTCACCAAGAAGTAACCAAAGTAATATATTAGTATAATAGTCTATATATAGCTTTGAACCCCTTTAGATTGGTTTCCAACCAACGTATATTCCTAACTATAGTTTTGAAACAATGGGAATAAAATCGTCTCGTTTTGATGCCTTTGGGAATTTGGACAAACTTTGACAAATTTGGCTCACCAAAAAGTAACCAAAGTAATATATTAGTATAATAGTCTATATATAGTTTTGAACCCCTTTAGCTTGGATTCCAACCAACGTATATTCCTAACTATAGTTTTGAAACAATGGGAATAAAATCGTCTCGTTTTGATGCCTTTGGGAATTTGGACAAACTTTCGACAAATTTGGCTCACCAAGAAGTAACCAAAGTTTAATATATAAGTATAATACTCTAGATAGAGCTTTGAACCCCTTTAGATTGGATTTCAACCAATGTATATTCCTAACTATAGTTTTGAAACAATGGGAATAAAATCGTCTCGTTTTGATGCCTTTGGGAATTTGGACAAACTTTCGACAAATTTGGCTCACCAAGAAGTAACCAAAGTTTAATATATTAGTATAATAGTCTAGATAGAGCTTTGAACCCCCTTTATATTGGATTTCAACCAATGTATAGTCCTAACTATATAGTTTTGAAACTATGGGAATATAATCGTCTCGTTTTGGTACATTTGAGAATTTAAACAAACTTTGACAAATTTGGCTCACCAAAAAATAACCAAAGTAATATATTAGTATAATAGTCTATATATAGCTTTGAACCCCTTTAGATTGGTTTCCAACCAACGTATATTCCTAACTATAGTTTTGAAACAATGGGAATAAAATCGTCTCGTTTTGATGCCTTTGGGAATTTGGACAAACTTTGACAAATTTGGCTCACCAAGAAGTAACCAAAGTAATATATTAGTATAATAGTCTATATATAGTTTTGAACCCCTTTAGATTGGATTCCAACCAACGTATATTAACTATAGTTTTGAAACAATGGGAATAAAATCGTCTCGTTTTGATGCCTTTGGGAATTTGGACAAACTTTCGACAAATTTGGCTCACCAAGAAGTAACCAAAGTTTAATATATAAGTATAATACTCTAGATAGAGCTTTGAACCCCTTTAGATTGGATTTCAACCAATGTATATTCCTAACTATAGTTTTGAAACTATGGGAATAAAATCGTCTCGTTTTGATGCCTTTGGGAATTTGGACAAACTTTGACAAATTTGGCTCACCAAGAAGTAACCAAAGTAATATATTAGTATAATAGTCTATATATAGCTTTGAACCCCTTTAGATTGGTATCCAACCAACGTATATTCCTAACTATAGTTTTGAAACAATGGGAATAAAATCGTCTCGTTTTGGTACCTTTGGGAATTGGGAGAAATTTAGACAAATTTGGCTCACCAAGAAGTAACCAAAGTTTAATATATTAGTATAATAGTCTAGATAGAGCTTTGAACCCCCTTTATATTGGATTTCAACCAATGTATAGTCCTAACTATAGTTTTGAAACTATGGGAATATAATCGTCCCGTTTTGGTACATTTGAGAATTTAAACAAACTTTGACAAATTTGGCTCACCAAAAAGTAACCAAAGTAATATATTAGTATAATAGTTAATATATAGCTTTGAACCCGTTTAGATTGGATTTCAACCAATGTATATTCCTAACTATAGTTTTGAAACAATGGGAATAAAATCGTCTCGTTTTGATGCCTTTGGGAATTTGGACAAACTTTGACAAATTTGGCTCACCAAGAAGTAACCAAAGTAATATATTAGTATAATAGTCTATATATAGTTTTGAACCCCTTTAGATTGGATTCCAACCAACGTATATTCCTAACTATAGTTTTGAAACAATGGGAATAAAATCGTCTCGTTTTGATGCCTTTGGGAATTTGGACAAACTTTGACAAATTTGGCTCACCAAGAAGTAACCAAAGTAATATATTAGTATAATAGTCTATATATAGTTTTGAACCCCTTTAGATTGGATTCCAACCAACGTATATTCCTAACTATAGTTGTGAAACAATGGGAATAAAATCGTCTCGTTTTGATGCCTTTGGGAATTTGGACAAACTTTCGACAAATTTGGCTCACCAAGAAGTAACCAAAGTTTAATATATAAGTATAATACTCTAGATAGAGCTTTGAACCCCTTTAGATTGGATTTCAACCAATGTATAGTCCTAACTATAGTTTTGAAACTATGGGAATATAATCGTCTCGTTTTGTATTTAAGAATTTAAACAAACTTTGACAAATTTGGCTCACCAAGAAGTAACCAAAGTAATATATTAGTATAATAGTCTATATATAGCTTTGAACCCCTTTAGATTGGTTTCCAACCAACGTATATTCCTAACTATAGTTTTGAAACAATGGGAATAAAATCGTCTCGTTTTGATGCCTTTGGGAATTTGGACAAACTTTGACAAATTTGGCTCACCAAGAAGTAACCAAAGTAATATATTAGTATAATAGTCTATATATAGTTTTGAACCCCTTTAGCTTGGATTCCAACCAACGTATATTCCTAACTATAGTTTTGAAACAATGGGAATAAAATCGTCTCGTTTTGATGCCTTTGGGAATTTGGACAAACTTTCGACAAATTTGGCTCACCAAGAAGTAACCAAAGTTTAATATATAAGTATAATACTCTAGATAGAGCTTTGAACCCCTTTAGATTGGATTTCAACCAATGTATATTCCTAACTATAGTTTTGAAACAATGGGAATAAAATCGTCTCGTTTTGATGCCTTTGGGAATTTGGACAAACTTTCGACAAATTTGGCTCACCAAGAAGTAACCAAAGTTTAATATATTAGTATAATAGTCTAGATAGAGCTTTGAACCCCCTTTATATTGGATTTCAACCAATGTATAGTCCTAACTATAGTTTTGAAACTATGGGAATATAATCGTCTCGTTTTGGTACATTTGAGAATTTAAACAAACTTTGACAAATTTGGCTCACCAAGAAGTAACCAAAGTAATATATTAGTATAATAGTCTATATATAGCTTTGAACCCCTTTAGATTGGATTCCAACCAACGTATATTCCTAACTATAGTTTTGAAACAATGGGAATAAAATCGTCTCGTTTTGATTTGATGCCTTTGGGAATTTGGACAAACTTTCGACAAATTTGGCTCACCAAGAAGTAACCAAAGTTTAATATATTAGTATAATAGTCTAGATAGAGCTTTGAACCCCTTTAGATTGGATTTCAACCAATGTATAGTCCTAACTATAGTTTTGAAACTATGGGAATATAATCGTCTCGTTTTGTATTTAAGAATTTAAACAAACTTTGACAAATTTGGCTCACCAAGAAGTAACCAAAGTAATATATTAGTATAATAGTCTATATATAGCTTTGAACCCCTTTAGATTGGTTTCCAACCAACGTATATTCCTAACTATAGTTTTGAAACAATGGGAATAAAATCGTCTTGTTTTGATGCCTTTGGGAATTTGGACAAACTTTGACAAATTTGGCTCTCCAAGAAGTAACCAAAGTAATATATTAGTATAATAGTCTATATATAGTTTTGAACCCCTTTAGATTGGATTCCAACCAACGTATATTCCTAACTATAGTTTTGAAACAATAGGAATAAAATCGTCTCGTTTTGATGCCTTTGGGAATTTGGACAAACTTTCGACAAATTTGGCTCACCAAGAAGTAACCAAAGTTTAATATATAAGTATAATACTCTAGATAGAGCTTTGAACCCCTTTAGATTGGATTTCAACCAATGTATATTCCTAACTATAGTTTTGAAACAATGGGAAGAAAATCGTCTCGTTTTGGTACCTTTGGGAATTTGGACAAACTTTCGACAAATTTGGCTCACTAAGAAGTAACCAAAGTTTAATATATTAGTATAATAGTCTAGATAGAGCTTTGAACCCCTTTAGATTGGATTTCAACCAATGTATAGTCCTAACTATAGTTTTGAAACAATGGGAATATAATCGTCTCGTTTTGGTACATTTGAGAATTTAAACAAACTTTGACAAATTTGGCTCACCAAGAAGTAACCAAACTAATATATTAGTATAATAGTCTATATATAGCTTTGAACCCCTTTAGATTGGTTTCCAACCAACGTATATTCCTAACTATAGTTTTGAAACAATGGGAATAAAATCGTCTCGTTTTGGTACCTTTGGGAATTGGGAAAAATTTAGACAAATTTGGCTCACCAAGAAGTAAACATAGTTGAATATATTAGTATAATAGTCTAAATATAGCTTTGAACCCCTTTAGAATGGATTCCAACAAATATATAGTCCTAACTATAGTTTTGAAACAATGGGAATAAAATCGTCTCGTTTTGATGCCTTTGGGAATTTGGACAAACTTTCGACAAATTTGGCTCACCAAGAAGTAACCAAAGTTTAATATATTAGTATAATAGTCTAGATAGAGCTTTGAACCCCCTTTATATTGGATTTCAACCAATGTATAGTCCTAACTATAGTTTTGAAACTATGGGAATATAATCGTCTCGTTTTGGTACATTTGAGAATTTAAACAAACTTTCGTATATTCCTAACTATAGTTTTGAAACAATGGGAATAAAATCGTCTCGTTTTGATGCCTTTGGGAATTTGGACAAACTTTGACAAATTTGGGTCACCAAGAAGTAACCAAAGTAATATATTAGTATAATAGTCTATATATAGCTTTGAACCCCTTTAGATTGGATTCCAACCAACGTATATTCCTAACTATAGTTTTGAAACAATGGGAATAAAATCGTCTCGTTTTGATGCCTTTGGGAATTTGGACAAACTTTCGACAAATTTGGCTCACCAAGAAGTAACCAAAGTTTAATATATTAGTATAATAGTCTAGATAGAGCTTTGAACCCCTTTAGATTGGATTTCAACCAATGTATAGTCCTAACTATAGTTTTGAAACTATGGGAATATAATCGTCTCGTTTTGTATTTAAGAATTTAAACAAACTTTGACAAATTTGGCTCACCAAGAAGTAACCAAAGTAATATATTAGTATAATAGTCTATATATAGCTTTGAACCCCTTTAGATTGGTTTCCAACCAACGTATATTCCTAACTATAGTTTTGAAACAATGGGAATAAAATCGTCTCGTTTTGATGCCTTTGGGAATTTGGACAAACTTTGACAAATTTGGCTCACCAAGAAGTAACCAAAGTAATATATTAGTATAATAGTCTATATATAGTTTTGAACCCCTTTAGATTGGATTCCAACCAACGTATATTCCTAACTATAGTTTTGAAACAATGGGAATAAAATCGTCTCGTTTTGATGCCTTTGGGAATTTGGACAAACTTTCGACAAATTTGGCTCACCAAGAAGTAACCAAAGTTTAATATATAAGTATAATACTCTAGATAGAGCTTTGAACCCCTTTAGATTGGATTTCAACCAATGTATATTCCTAACTATAGTTTTGAAACTATGGGAATAAAATCGTCTCGTTTTGATGCCTTTGGGAATTTGGACAAACTTTGACAAATTTGGCTCACCAAGAAGTAACCAAAGTAATATATTGGTATAATAGTCTATATATAGTTTTGAACCCCTTTAGATTGGATTCCAACCAACGTATATTCCTAACTATAGTTTTGAAACAATGGGAATAAAATCGTCTCGTTTTGATGCCTTTGGGAATTTGGACAAACTTTCGACAAATTTGGCTCACCAAGAAGTAACCAAAGTTTAATATATAAGTATAATACTCTAGATAGAGCTTTGAACCCCTTTAGATTGGATTTCAACCAATGTATATTCCTAACTATAGTTTTGAAACTATGGGAATATAATCGTCTCGTTTTGGTACATTTGAGAATTTAAACAAACTTTGACAAATTTGGCTCACCAAGAAGTAACCAAACTAATATATTAGTATAATAGTCTATATATAGCTTTGAACCCCTTTAGATTGGTTTCCAACCAACGTATATTCCTAACTATAGTTTTGAAACAATGGGAATAAAATCGTCTCGTTTTGATGCCTTTGGGAATTTGGACAAACTTTGACAAATTTGGCTCACCAAGAAGTAACCAAAGTAATATATTAGTATAATAGTCTATATATAGCTTTGAACCCCTTTAGATTGGATTCCAACCAACGTATATTCCTAACTATAGTTTTGAAACAATGGGAATAAAATCGTCTCGTTTTGATGCCTTTGGGAATTTGGACAAACTTTCGACAAATTTGGCTCACCAAGAAGTAACCAAAGTTTAATATATTAGTATAATAGTCTAGATAGAGCTTTGAACCCCTTTAGATTGGATTTCAACCAATGTATAGTCCTAACTATAGTTTTGAAACTATGGGAATATAATCGTCTCGTTTTGTATTTAAGAATTTAAACAAACTTTGACAAATTTGGCTCACCAAGAAGTAACCAAAGTAATATATTAGTATAATAGTCTATATATAGCTTTGAACCCCTTTAGATTGGTTTCCAACCAACGTATATTCCTAACTATAGTTTTGAAACAATGGGAATAAAATCGTCTCGTTTTGATGCCTTTGGGAATTTGGACAAACTTTGACAAATTTGGCTCACCAAAAAGTAACCAAAGTAATATATTAGTATAATAGTCTATATATAGTTTTGAACCCCTTTAGCTTGGATTCCAACCAACGTATATTCCTAACTATAGTTTTGAAACAATGGGAATAAAATCGTCTCGTTTTGATGCCTTTGGGAATTTGGACAAACTTTCGACAAATTTGGCTCACCAAGAAGTAACCAAAGTTTAATATATAAGTATAATACTCTAGATAGAGCTTTGAACCCCTTTAGATTGGATTTCAACCAATGTATATTCCTAACTATAGTTTTGAAACAATGGGAATAAAATCGTCTCGTTTTGATGCCTTTGGGAATTTGGACAAACTTTCGACAAATTTGGCTCACCAAGAAGTAACCAAAGTTTAATATATTAGTATAATAGTCTAGATAGAGCTTTGAACCCCCTTTATATTGGATTTCAACCAATGTATAGTCCTAACTATATAGTTTTGAAACTATGGGAATATAATCGTCTCGTTTTGGTACATTTGAGAATTTAAACAAACTTTGACAAATTTGGCTCACCAAAAAATAACCAAAGTAATATATTAGTATAATAGTCTATATATAGCTTTGAACCCCTTTAGATTGGTTTCCAACCAACGTATATTCCTAACTATAGTTTTGAAACAATGGGAATAAAATCGTCTCGTTTTGATGCCTTTGGGAATTTGGACAAACTTTGACAAATTTGGCTCACCAAGAAGTAACCAAAGTAATATATTAGTATAATAGTCTATATATAGTTTTGAACCCCTTTAGATTGGATTCCAACCAACGTATATTAACTATAGTTTTGAAACAATGGGAATAAAATCGTCTCGTTTTGATGCCTTTGGGAATTTGGACAAACTTTCGACAAATTTGGCTCACCAAGAAGTAACCAAAGTTTAATATATAAGTATAATACTCTAGATAGAGCTTTGAACCCCTTTAGATTGGATTTCAACCAATGTATATTCCTAACTATAGTTTTGAAACTATGGGAATAAAATCGTCTCGTTTTGATGCCTTTGGGAATTTGGACAAACTTTGACAAATTTGGCTCACCAAGAAGTAACCAAAGTAATATATTAGTATAATAGTCTATATATAGCTTTGAACCCCTTTAGATTGGTATCCAACCAACGTATATTCCTAACTATAGTTTTGAAACAATGGGAATAAAATCGTCTCGTTTTGGTACCTTTGGGAATTGGGAGAAATTTAGACAAATTTGGCTCACCAAGAAGTAACCAAAGTTTAATATATTAGTATAATAGTCTAGATAGAGCTTTGAACCCCCTTTATATTGGATTTCAACCAATGTATAGTCCTAACTATAGTTTTGAAACTATGGGAATATAATCGTCCCGTTTTGGTACATTTGAGAATTTAAACAAACTTTGACAAATTTGGCTCACCAAAAAGTAACCAAAGTAATATATTAGTATAATAGTTAATATATAGCTTTGAACCCGTTTAGATTGGATTTCAACCAATGTATATTCCTAACTATAGTTTTGAAACAATGGGAATAAAATCGTCTCGTTTTGATGCCTTTGGGAATTTGGACAAACTTTGACAAATTTGGCTCACCAAGAAGTAACCAAAGTAATATATTAGTATAATAGTCTATATATAGTTTTGAACCCCTTTAGATTGGATTCCAACCAACGTATATTCCTAACTATAGTTTTGAAACAATGGGAATAAAATCGTCTCGTTTTGATGCCTTTGGGAATTTGGACAAACTTTGACAAATTTGGCTCACCAAGAAGTAACCAAAGTAATATATTAGTATAATAGTCTATATATAGTTTTGAACCCCTTTAGATTGGATTCCAACCAACGTATATTCCTAACTATAGTTGTGAAACAATGGGAATAAAATCGTCTCGTTTTGATGCCTTTGGGAATTTGGACAAACTTTCGACAAATTTGGCTCACCAAGAAGTAACCAAAGTTTAATATATTAGTATAATAGTCTAGATAGAGCTTTGAACCCCTTTAGATTGGATTTCAACCAATGTATAGTCCTAACTATAGTTTTGAAACTATGGGAATATAATCGTCTCGTTTTGTATTTAAGAATTTAAACAAACTTTGACAAATTTGGCTCACCAAGAAGTAACCAAAGTAATATATTAGTATAATAGTCTATATATAGCTTTGAACCCCTTTAGATTGGTTTCCAACCAACGTATATTCCTAACTATAGTTTTGAAACAATGGGAATAAAATCGTCTCGTTTTGATGCCTTTGGGAATTTGGACAAACTTTGACAAATTTGGCTCACCAAGAAGTAACCAAAGTAATATATTAGTATAATAGTCTATATATAGTTTTGAACCCCTTTAGATTGGATTCCAACCAACGTATATTCCTAACTATAGTTTTGAAACAATGGGAATAAAATCGTCTCGTTTTGATGCCTTTGGGAATTTGGACAAACTTTCGACAAATTTGGCTCACCAAGAAGTAACCAAAGTTTAATATATAAGTATAATACTCTAGATAGAGCTTTGAACCCCTTTAGATTGGATTTCAACCAATGTATATTCCTAACTATAGTTTTGAAACTATGGGAATAAAATCGTCTCGTTTTGATGCCTTTGGGAATTTGGACAAACTTTGACAAATTTGGCTCACCAAGAAGTAACCAAAGTAATATATTAGTATAATAGTCTATATATAGCTTTGAACCCCTTTAGATTGGTATCCAACCAACGTATATTCCTAACTATAGTTTTGAAACAATGGGAATAAAATCGTCTCGTTTTGGTACCTTTGGGAATTGGGAGAAATTTAGACAAATTTGGCTCACCAAGAAGTAACCAAAGTTTAATATATTAGTATAATAGTCTAGATAGAGCTTTGAACCCCCTTTATATTGGATTTCAACCAATGTATAGTCCTAACTATAGTTTTGAAACTATGGGAATATAATCGTCCCGTTTTGGTACATTTGAGAATTTAAACAAACTTTGACAAATTTGGCTCACCAAAAAGTAACCAAAGTAATATATTAGTATAATAGTTAATATATAGCTTTGAACCCGTTTAGATTGGATTTCAACCAATGTATATTCCTAACTATAGTTTTGAAACAATGGGAATAAAATCGTCTCGTTTTGATGCCTTTGGGAATTTGGACAAACTTTGACAAATTTGGCTCACCAAGAAGTAACCAAAGTAATATATTAGTATAATAGTCTATATATAGTTTTGAACCCCTTTAGATTGGATTCCAACCAACGTATATTCCTAACTATAGTTTTGAAACAATGGGAATAAAATCGTCTCGTTTTGATGCCTTTGGGAATTTGGACAAACTTTGACAAATTTGGCTCACCAAGAAGTAACCAAAGTAATATATTAGTATAATAGTCTATATATAGTTTTGAACCCCTTTAGATTGGATTCCAACCAACGTATATTCCTAACTATAGTTTTGAAACAATGGGAATAAAATCGTCTCGTTTTGATGCCTTTGGGAATTTGGACAAACTTTCGACAAATTTGGCTCACCAAGAAGTAACCAAAGTTTAATATATAAGTATAATACTCTAGATAGAGCTTTGAACCCCTTTAGATTGGATTTCAACCAATGTATAGTCCTAACTATAGTTTTGAAACTATGGGAATATAATCGTCTCGTTTTGTATTTAAGAATTTAAACAAACTTTGACAAATTTGGCTCACCAAGAAGTAACCAAAGTAATATATTAGTATAATAGTCTATATATAGCTTTGAACCCCTTTAGATTGGTTTCCAACCAACGTATATTCCTAACTATAGTTTTGAAACAATGGGAATAAAATCGTCTCGTTTTGATGCCTTTGGGAATTTGGACAAACTTTGACAAATTTGGCTCACCAAGAAGTAACCAAAGTAATATATTAGTATAATAGTCTATATATAGTTTTGAACCCCTTTAGCTTGGATTCCAACCAACGTATATTCCTAACTATAGTTTTGAAACAATGGGAATAAAATCGTCTCGTTTTGATGCCTTTGGGAATTTGGACAAACTTTCGACAAATTTGGCTCACCAAGAAGTAACCAAAGTTTAATATATAAGTATAATACTCTAGATAGAGCTTTGAACCCCTTTAGATTGGATTTCAACCAATGTATATTCCTAACTATAGTTTTGAAACAATGGGAATAAAATCGTCTCGTTTTGATGCCTTTGGGAATTTGGACAAACTTTCGACAAATTTGGCTCACCAAGAAGTAACCAAAGTTTAATATATTAGTATAATAGTCTAGATAGAGCTTTGAACCCCCTTTATATTGGATTTCAACCAATGTATAGTCCTAACTATATAGTTTTGAAACTATGGGAATATAATCGTCTCGTTTTGGTACATTTGAGAATTTAAACAAACTTTGACAAATTTGGCTCACCAAAAAATAACCAAAGTAATATATTAGTATAATAGTCTATATATAGCTTTGAACCCCTTTAGATTGGTTTCCAACCAACGTATATTCCTAACTATAGTTTTGAAACAATGGGAATAAAATCGTCTCGTTTTGATGCCTTTGGGAATTTGGACAAACTTTGACAAATTTGGCTCACCAAGAAGTAACCAAAGTAATATATTAGTATAATAGTCTATATATAGTTTTGAACCCCTTTAGATTGGATTCCAACCAACGTATATTAACTATAGTTTTGAAACAATGGGAATAAAATCGTCTCGTTTTGATGCCTTTGGGAATTTGGACAAACTTTCGACAAATTTGGCTCACCAAGAAGTAACCAAAGTTTAATATATAAGTATAATACTCTAGATAGAGCTTTGAACCCCTTTAGATTGGATTTCAACCAATGTATATTCCTAACTATAGTTTTGAAACTATGGGAATAAAATCGTCTCGTTTTGATGCCTTTGGGAATTTGGACAAACTTTGACAAATTTGGCTCACCAAGAAGTAACCAAAGTAATATATTAGTATAATAGTCTATATATAGTTTTGAACCCCTTTAGCTTGGATTCCAACAAACGTATATTCCTAACTATAGTTTTGAAACAATGGGAATAAAATCGTCTCGTTTTGATGCCTTTGGGAATTTGGACAAACTTTCGACAAATTTGGCTCACCAAGAAGTAACCAAAGTTTAATATATAAGTATAATACTCTAGATAGAGCTTTGAACCCCTTTAGATTGGATTTCAACCAATGTATATTCCTAACTATAGTTTTGAAACAATGGGAATAAAATCGTCTCGTTTTGATGCCTTTGGGAATTTGGACAAACTTTCGACAAATTTGGCTCACCAAGAAGTAACCAAAGTTTAATATATTAGTATAATAGTCTAGATAGAGCTTTGAACCCCCTTTATATTGGATTTCAACCAATGTATATTCCTAACTATAGTTTTGAAACAATGGGAATAAAATCGTCTCGTTTTGATGCCTTTGGGAATTTGGACAAACTTTGACAAATTTGGCTCACCAAGAAGTAACCAAAGTAATATATTAGTATAATAGTCTATATATAGTTTTGAACCCCTTTAGATTGGATTCCAACCAACGTATATTCCTAACTATAGTTTTGAAACAATGGGAATAAAATCGTCTCGTTTTGATGCCTTTGGGAATTTGGACAAACTTTGACAAATTTGGCTCACCAAGAAGTAACCAAAGTAATATATTAGTATAATAGTCTATATATAGTTTTGAACCCCTTTAGATTGGATTCCAACCAACGTATATTCCTAACTATAGTTTTGAAACAATGGGAATAAAATCGTCTCGTTTTGATGCCTTTGGGAATTTGGACAAACTTTCGACAAATTTGGCTCACCAAGAAGTAACCAAAGTTTAATATATAAGTATAATACTCTAGATAGAGCTTTGAACCCCTTTAGATTGGATTTCAACCAATGTATATTCCTAACTATAGTTTTGAAACAATGGGAAGAAAATCGTCTCGTTTTGGTACCTTTGGGAATTTGGACAAACTTTCGACAAATTTGGCTCACTAAGAAGTAACCAAAGTTTAATATATTAGTATAATAGTCTAGATAGAGCTTTGAACCCCTTTAGATTGGATTTCAACCAATGTATAGTCCTAACTATAGTTTTGAAACAATGGGAATATAATCGTCTCGTTTTGGTACATTTGAGAATTTAAACAAACTTTGACAAATTTGGCTCACCAAGAAGTAACCAAACTAATATATTAGTATAATAGTCTATATATAGGTTTGAACCCCTTTAGATTGGTTTCCAACCAACGTATATTCCTAACTATAGTTTTGAAACAATGGGAATAAAATCGTCTCGTTTTGGTACCTTTGGGAATTGGGAAAAATTTAGACAAATTTGGCTCACCAAGAAGTAAACATAGTTGAATATATTAGTATAATAGTCTAAATATAGCTTTGAACCCCTTTAGAATGGATTCCAACAAATATATAGTCCTAACTATAGTTTTGAAACAATGGGAATAAAATCGTCTCGTTTTGATGCCTTTGGGAATTTGGACAAACTTTCGACAAATTTGGCTCACCAAGAAGTAACCAAAGTTTAATATATTAGTATAATAGTCTAGATAGAGCTTTGAACCCCCTTTATATTGGATTTCAACCAATGTATAGTCCTAACTATAGTTTTGAAACTATGGGAATATAATCGTCTCGTTTTGGTACATTTGAGAATTTAAACAAACTTTGACAAATTTGGCTCACCAAGAAGTAACCAAACTAATATATTAGTATAATAGTCTATATATAGCTTTGAACCCCTTTAGATTGGTTTCCAACCAACGTATATTCCTAACTATAGTTTTGAAACAATGGGAATAAAATCGTCTCGTTTTGATGCCTTTGGGAATTTGGACAAACTTTGACAAATTTGGGTCACCAAGAAGTAACCAAAGTAATATATTAGTATAATAGTCTATATATAGCTTTGAACCCCTTTAGATTGGATTCCAACCAACGTATATTCCTAACTATAGTTTTGAAACAATGGGAATAAAATCGTCTCGTTTTGATGCCTTTGGGAATTTGGACAAACTTTGACAAATTTGGGTCACCAAGAAGTAACCAAAGTAATATATTAGTATAATAGTCTATATATAGCTTTGAACCCCTTTAGATTGGATTCCAACCAACGTATATTCCTAACTATAGTTTTGAAACAATGGGAATAAAATCGTCTCGTTTTGATGCCTTTGGGAATTTGGACAAACTTTCGACAAATTTGGCTCACCAAGAAGTAACCAAAGTTTAATATATTAGTATAATAGTCTAGATAGAGCTTTGAACCCCTTTAGATTGGATTTCAACCAATGTATAGTCCTAACTATAGTTTTGAAACTATGGGAATATAATCGTCTCGTTTTGTATTTAAGAATTTAAACAAACTTTGACAAATTTGGCTCACCAAGAGGTAACCAAAGTAATATATTAGTATAATAGTCTATATATAGCTTTGAACCCCTTTAGATTGGTTTCCAACCAACGTATATTCCTAACTATAGTTTTGAAACAATGGGAATAAAATCGTCTCGTTTTGATGCCTTTGGGAATTTGGACAAACTTTGACAAATTTGGCTCACCAAGAAGTAACCAAAGTAATATATTAGTATAATAGTCTATATATAGTTTTGAACCCCTTTAGATTGGATTCCAACCAACGTATATTCCTAACTATAGTTTTGAAACAATGGGAATAAAATCGTCTCGTTTTGATGCCTTTGGGAATTTGGACAAACTTTCGACAAATTTGGCTCACCAAGAAGTAACCAAAGTTTAATATATAAGTATAATACTCTAGATAGAGCTTTGAACCCCTTTAGATTGGATTTCAACCAATGTATATTCCTAACTATAGTTTTGAAACAATGGGAAGAAAATCGTCTCGTTTTGGTACCTTTGGGAATTTGGACAAACTTTCGACAAATTTGGCTCACTAAGAAGTAACCAAAGTTTAATATATTAGTATAATAGTCTAGATAGAGCTTTGAACCCCTTTAGATTGGATTTCAACCAATGTATAGTCCTAACTATAGTTTTGAAACAATGGGAATATAATCGTCTCGTTTTGGTACATTTGAGAATTTAAACAAACTTTGACAAATTTGGCTCACCAAGAAGTAACCAAACTAATATATTAGTATAATAGTCTATATATAGGTTTGAACCCCTTTAGATTGGTTTCCAACCAACGTATATTCCTAACTATAGTTTTGAAACAATGGGAATAAAATCGTCTCGTTTTGGTACCTTTGGGAATTGGGAAAAATTTAGACAAATTTGGCTCACCAAGAAGTAAACATAGTTGAATATATTAGTATAATAGTCTAAATATAGCTTTGAACCCCTTTAGAATGGATTCCAACAAATATATAGTCCTAACTATAGTTTTGAAACAATGGGAATAAAATCGTCTCGTTTTGATGCCTTTGGGAATTTGGACAAACTTTCGACAAATTTGGCTCACCAAGAAGTAACCAAAGTTTAATATATTAGTATAATAGTCTAGATAGAGCTTTGAACCCCCTTTATATTGGATTTCAACCAATGTATAGTCCTAACTATAGTTTTGAAACTATGGGAATATAATCGTCTCGTTTTGGTACATTTGAGAATTTAAACAAACTTTGACAAATTTGGCTCACCAAGAAGTAACCAAACTAATATATTAGTATAATAGTCTATATATAGCTTTGAACCCCTTTAGATTGGTTTCCAACCAACGTATATTCCTAACTATAGTTTTGAAACAATGGGAATAAAATCGTCTCGTTTTGATGCCTTTGGGAATTTGGACAAACTTTGACAAATTTGGGTCACCAAGAAGTAACCAAAGTAATATATTAGTATAATAGTCTATATATAGCTTTGAACCCCTTTAGATTGGATTCCAACCAACGTATATTCCTAACTATAGTTTTGAAACAATGGGAATAAAATCGTCTCGTTTTGATGCCTTTGGGAATTTGGACAAACTTTGACAAATTTGGGTCACCAAGAAGTAACCAAAGTAATATATTAGTATAATAGTCTATATATAGCTTTGAACCCCTTTAGATTGGATTCCAACCAACGTATATTCCTAACTATAGTTTTGAAACAATGGGAATAAAATCGTCTCGTTTTGATGCCTTTGGGAATTTGGACAAACTTTCGACAAATTTGGCTCACCAAGAAGTAACCAAAGTTTAATATATTAGTATAATAGTCTAGATAGAGCTTTGAACCCCTTTAGATTGGATTTCAACCAATGTATAGTCCTAACTATAGTTTTGAAACTATGGGAATATAATCGTCTCGTTTTGTATTTAAGAATTTAAACAAACTTTGACAAATTTGGCTCACCAAGAGGTAACCAAAGTAATATATTAGTATAATAGTCTATATATAGCTTTGAACCCCTTTAGATTGGTTTCCAACCAACGTATATTCCTAACTATAGTTTTGAAACAATGGGAATAAAATCGTCTCGTTTTGATGCCTTTGGGAATTTGGACAAACTTTGACAAATTTGGCTCACCAAGAAGTAACCAAAGTAATATATTAGTATAATAGTCTATATATAGTTTTGAACCCCTTTAGATTGGATTCCAACCAACGTATATTCCTAACTATAGTTTTGAAACAATGGGAATAAAATCGTCTCGTTTTGATGCCTTTGGGAATTTGGACAAACTTTCGACAAATTTGGCTCACCAAGAAGTAACCAAAGTTTAATATATAAGTATAATACTCTAGATAGAGCTTTGAACCCCTTTAGATTGGATTTCAACTAATGTATATTCCTAACTATAGTTTTGAAACTATGGGAATAAAATCGTCTCGTTTTGATGCCTTTGGGAATTTGGACAAACTTTGACAAATTTGGCTCACCAAGAAGTAACCAAAGTAATATATTAGTATAATAGTCTATATATAGCTTTGAACCCCTTTAGATTGGTATCCAACCAACGTATATTCCTAACTATAGTTTTGAAACAATGGGAATAAAATCGTCTCGTTTTGGTACCTTTGGGAATTGGGAGAAATTTAGACAAATTTGGCTCACCAAGAAGTAACCAAAGTTTAATATATTAGTATAATAGTCTAGATAGAGCTTTGAACCCCCTTTATATTGGATTTCAACCAATGTATAGTCCTAACTATAGTTTTGAAACTATGGGAATATAATCGTCTCGTTTTGGTACATTTGAGAATTTAAACAAACTTTGACAAATTTGGCTCACCAAAAAGTAACCAAAGTAATATATTAGTATAATAGTTAATATATAGCTTTGAACCCGTTTAGATTGGATTTCAACCAATGTATATTCCTAACTATAGTTTTGAAACAATGGGAATAAAATCGTCTCGTTTTGATGCCTTTGGGAATTTGGACAAACTTTGACAAATTTGGCTCACCAAGAAGTAACCAAAGTAATATATTAGTATAATAGTCTATATATAGTTTTGAACCCCTTTAGATTGGATTCCAACCAACGTATATTCCTAACTATAGTTTTGAAACAATGGGAATAAAATCGTCTCGTTTTGATGCCTTTGGGAATTTGGACAAACTTTGACAAATTTGGCTCACCAAGAAGTAACCAATGTAATATATTAGTATAATAGTCTATATATAGTTTTGAACCCCTTTAGATTGGATTCCAACCAACGTATATTCCTAACTATAGTTTTGAAACAATGGGAATAAAATCGTCTCGTTTTGATGCCTTTGGGAATTTGGACAAACTTTCGACAAATTTGGCTCACCAAGAAGTAACCAAAGTTTAATATATAAGTATAATACTCTAGATAGAGCTTTGAACCCCTTTAGATTGGATTTCAACCAATGTATATTCCTAACTATAGTTTTGAAACAATGGGAAGAAAATCGTCTCGTTTTGGTACCTTTGGGAATTTGGACAAACTTTCGACAAATTTGGCTCAATAAGAAGTAACCAAAGTTTAATATATTAGTATAATAGTCTAGATAGAGCTTTGAACCCCTTTAGATTGGATTTCAACCAATGTATAGTCCTAACTATAGTTTTGAAACAATGGGAATATAATCGTCTCGTTTTGGTACATTTGAGAATTTAAACAAACTTTGACAAATTTGGCTCACCAAGAAGTAACCAAACTAATATATTAGTATAATAGTCTATATATAGGTTTGAACCCCTTTAGATTGGTTTCCAACCAACGTATATTCCTAACTATAGTTTTGAAACAATGGGAATAAAATCGTCTCGTTTTGGTACCTTTGGGAATTGGGAAAAATTTAGACAAATTTGGCTCACCAAGAAGTAAACATAGTTGAATATATTAGTATAATAGTCTAAATATAGCTTTGAACCCCTTTAGAATGGATTCCAACAAATATATAGTCCTAACTATAGTTTTGAAACAATGGGAATAAAATCGTCTCGTTTTGATGCCTTTGGGAATTTGGACAAACTTTCGACAAATTTGGCTCACCAAGAAGTAACCAAAGTTTAATATATTAGTATAATAGTCTAGATAGAGCTTTGAACCCCCTTTATATTGGATTTCAACCAATGTATAGTCCTAACTATAGTTTTGAAACTACGGGAATATAATCGTCTCGTTTTGGTACATTTGAGAATTTAAACAAACTTTGACAAATTTGGCTCACCAAGAAGTAACCAAACTAATATATTAGTATAATAGTCTATATATAGCTTTGAACCCCTTTAGATTGGTTTCCAACCAACGTATATTCCTAACTATAGTTTTGAAACAATGGGAATAAAATCGTCTCGTTTTGATGCCTTTGGGAATTTGGACAAACTTTGACAAATTTGGGTCACCAAGAAGTAACCAAAGTAATATATTAGTATAATAGTCTATATATAGCTTTGAACCCCTTTAGATTAGATTCCAACCAACGTATATTCCTAACTATAGTTTTGAAACAATGGGAATAAAATCGTCTCGTTTTGATGCCTTTGGGAATTTGGACAAACTTTCGACAAATTTGGCTCACCAAGAAGTAACCAAAGTTTAATATATTAGTATAATAGTCTAGATAGAGCTTTGAACCCCTTTAGATTGGATTTCAACCAATGTATAGTCCTAACTATAGTTTTGAAACTATGGGAATATAATCGTCTCGTTTTGTATTTAAGAATTTAAACAAACTTTGACAAATTTGGCTCACCAAGAAGTAACCAAAGTAATATATTAGTATAATAGTCTATATATAGCTTTGAACCCCTTTAGATTGGTTTCCAACCAACGTATATTCCTAACTATAGTTTTGAAACAATGGGAATAAAATCGTCTCGTTTTGATGCCTTTGGGAATTTGGACAAACTTTGACAAATTTGGCTCACCAAGAAGTAACCAAAGTAATATATTAGTATAATAGTCTATATATAGTTTTGAACCCCTTTAGATTGGATTCCAACCAACGTATATTCCTAACTATAGTTTTGAAACAATGGGAATAAAATCGTCTCGTTTTGATGCCTTTGGGAATTTGGACAAACTTTCGACAAATTTGGCTCACCAAGAAGTAACCAAAGTTTAATATATAAGTATAATACTCTAGATAGAGCTTTGAACCCCTTTAGATTGGATTTCAACCAATGTATATTCCTAACTATAGTTTTGAAACTATGGGAATATAATCGTCTCGTTTTGGTACATTTGAGAATTTAAACAAACTTTGACAAATTTGGCTCACCAAGAAGTAACCAAACTAATATATTAGTATAATAGTCTATATATAGCTTTGAACCCCTTTAGATTGGTTTCCAACCAACGTATATTCCTAACTATAGTTTTGAAACAATGGGAATAAAATCGTCTCGTTTTGATGCCTTTGGGAATTTGGACATACTTTCGACAAATTTGGCTCACCAAGAAGTAACCAAAGTTTAATATATAAGTATAATACTCTAGATAGAGCTTTGAACCCCTTTAGATTGGATTTCAACCAATGTATATTCCTAACTATAGTTTTGAAACTATGGGAATAAAATCGTCTCGTTTTGATGCCTTTGGGAATTTGGACAAACTTTGACAAATTTGGCTCACCAAGAAGTAACCAAAGTAATATATTAGTATAATAGTCTATATATAGTTTTGAACCCCTTTAGATTGGATTCCAACCAACGTATATTCCTAACTATAGTTTTGAAACAATGGGAATAAAATCGTCTCGTTTTGATGCCTTTGGGAATTTGGACAAACTTTCGACAAATTTGGCTCACCAAGAAGTAACCAAAGTTTAATATATAAGTATAATACTCTAGATAGAGCTTTGAACCCCTTTAGATTGGATTTCAACCAATGTATATTCCTAACTATAGTTTTGAAACTATGGGAATATAATCGTCTCGTTTTGGTACATTTGAGAATTTAAACAAACTTTGACAAATTTGGCTCACCAAGAAGTAACCAAACTAATATATTAGTATAATAGTCTATATATAGCTTTGAACCCCTTTAGATTGGTTTCCAACCAACGTATATTCCTAACTATAGTTTTGAAACAATGGGAATAAAATCGTCTCGTTTTGATGCCTTTGGGAATTTGGACAAACTTTGACAAATTTGGCTCACCAAGAAGTAACCAAAGTAATATATTAGTATAATAGTCTATATATAGCTTTGAACCCCTTTAGATTGGATTCCAACCAACGTATATTCCTAACTATAGTTTTGAAACAATGGGAATAAAATCGTCTCGTTTTGATGCCTTTGGGAATTTGGACAAACTTTCGACAAATTTGGCTCACCAAGAAGTAACCAAAGTTTAATATATTAGTATAATAGTCTAGATAGAGCTTTGAACCCCTTTAGATTGGATTTCAACCAATGTATAGTCCTAACTATAATTTTGAAACTATGGGAATATAATCGTCTCGTTTTGTATTTAAGAATTTAAACAAACTTTGACAAATTTGGCTCACCAAGAAGTAACCAAAGTAATATATTAGTATAATAGTCTATATATAGCTTTGAACCCCTTTAGATTGGTTTCCAACCAACGTATATTCCTAACTATAGTTTTGAAACAATGGGAATAAAATCGTCTCGTTTTGATGCCTTTGGGAATTTGGACAAACTTTGACAAATTTGGCTCACCAAGAAGTAACCAAAGTAATATATTAGTATAATAGTCTATATATAGTTTTGAACCCCTTTAGATTGGATTCCAACCAACGTATATTCCTAACTATAGTTTTGAAACAATGGGAATAAAATCGTCTCGTTTAGATGCCTTTGGGAATTTGGACAAACTTTCGACAAATTTGGCTCACCAAGAAGTAACCAAAGTTTAATATATAAGTATAATACTCTAGATAGAGCTTTGAACCCCTTTAGATTGGATTTCAACCAATGTATATTCCTAACTATAGTTTTGAAACTATGGGAATAAAATCGTCTCGTTTTGATGCCTTTGGGAATTTGGACAAACTTTGACAAATTTGGCTCACCAAGAAGTAACCAAAGTAATATATTAGTATAATAGTCTATATATAGCTTTGAACCCCTTTAGATTGGTATCCAACCAACGTATATTCCTAACTATAGTTTTGAAACAATGGGAATAAAATCGTCTCGTTTTGGTACCTTTGGGAATTGGGAGAAATTTAGACAAATTTGGCTCACCAAGAAGTAACCAAAGTTTAATAAATTAGTATAATAGTCTAGATAGAGCTTTGAACCCCCTTTATATTGGATTTCAACCAATGTATAGTCCTAACTATAGTTTTGAAACTATGGGAATATAATCGTCTCGTTTTGGTACATTTGAGAATTTAAACAAACTTTGACAAATTTGGCTCACCAAAAAGTAACCAAAGTAATATATTAGTATAATAGTTAATATATAGCTTTGAACCCGTTTAGATTGGATTTCAACCAATGTATATTCCTAACTATAGTTTTGAACCAATGGGAATAAAATCGTCTCGTTTTGATGCCTTTGGGAATTTGGACAAACTTTGACAAATTTGGCTCACCAAGAAGTAACCAAAGTAATATATTAGTATAATAGTCTATATATAGCTTTGAACCCCTTTAGATTGGTTTCCAACCAACGTATATTCCTAACTATAGTTTTGAAACAATGGGAATAAAATCGTCTCGTTTTGATGCCTTTGGGAATTTGGACAAACTTTGACAAATTTGGCTCACCAAGAAGTAACCAAAGTAATATATTAGTATAATAGTCTATATATAGTTTTGAACCCCTTTAGCTTGGATTCCAACCAACGTATATTCCTAACTATAGTTTTGAAACAATGGGAATAAAATCGTCTCGTTTTGATGCCTTTGGGAATTTGGACAAACTTTCGACAAATTTGGCTCACCAAGAAGTAACCAAAGTAATATATTAGTATAATAGTCTATATATAGTTTTGAACCCCTTTAGATTGGATTCCAACCAACGTATATTCCTAACTATAGTTTTGAAACAATGGGAATAAAATCGTCTCGTTTTGATGCCTTTGGGAATTTGGACAAATTTAGACAAATTTGGCTCACCAAGAAGTAACCAAAGTTTAATATATTAGTATAATAGTCTAGATAGAGCTTTGAACCCCCTTTATATTGGATTTCAACCAATGTATAGTCCTAACTATAGTTTTGAAACTATGGGAATATAATCGTCTCGTTTTGGTACATTTGAGAATTTAAACAAACTTTGACAAATTTGGCTCACCAAAAAGTAACCAAAGTAATATATTAGTATAATAGTTAATATATAGCTTTGAACCCGTTTAGATTGGATTTCAACCAATGTATATTCCTAACTATAGTTTTGAACCAATGGGAATAAAATCGTCTCGTTTTGATGCCTTTGGGAATTTGGACAAACTTTGACAAATTTGGCTCACCAAGAAGTAACCAAAGTAATATATTAGTATAATAGTCTATATATAGTTTTGAACCCCTTTAGATTGGATTCCAACCAACGTATATTCCTAACTATAGTTTTGAAACAATGGGAATAAAATCGTCTCGTTTTGATGCCTTTGGGAATTTGGACAAACTTTCGACAAATTTGGCTCACCAAGAAGTAACCAAAGTTTAATATATAAGTATAATACTCTAGATAGAGCTTTGAACCCCTTTAGATTGGATTTCAACCAATGTATATTCCTAACTATAGTTTTGAAACAATGGGAATATAATCGTCTCGTTTTGGTACATTTGAGAATTTAAACAAACTTTGACAAATTTGGCTCACCAAAAAGTAACCAAAGTAATATATTAGTATAATAGTTAATATATAGCTTTGAACCCGTTTAGATTGGATTTCAACCAATGTATATTCCTAACTATAGTTTTGAAACAATGGGAATAAAATCGTCTCGTTTTGATGCCTTTGGGAATTTGGACAAACTTTCGACAAATTTGGCTCACCAAGAAGTAACCAAAGTTTAATATATTAGTATAATAGTCTAGATAGAGCTTTGAACCCCCTTTATATTGGATTTCAACCAATGTATAGTCCTAACTATAGTTTTGAAACTATGGGAATATAATCGTCTCGTTTTGGTACATTTGAGAATTTAAACAAACTTTGACAAATTTGGCTCACCAAAAAGTAACCAAAGTAATATATTAGTATAATAGTTAATATATAGCTTTGAACCCGTTTAGATTGGATTTCAACCAATGTATATTCCTAACTATAGTTTTGAAACAATGGGAATAAAATCGTCTCGTTTTGATGCCTTTGGGAATTTGGACAAACTTTGACAAATTTGGCTCACCAAGAAGTAACCAAAGTAATATATTAGTATAATAGTCTATATATAGCTTTGAACCCCTTTAGATTGGTTTCCAACCAACGTATATTCCTAACTATAGTTTTGAAACAATGGGAATAAAATCGTCTCGTTTTGATGCCTTTGGGAATTTGGACAAACTTTGACAAATTTGGCTCACCAAGAAGTAACCAAAGTAATATATTAGTATAATAGTCTATATATAGCTTTGAACCCCTTTAGATTGGTATCCAACCAACGTATATTCCTAACTATAGTTTTGAAACAATGGGAATAAAATCGTCTCGTTTTGGTACCTTTGGGAATTGGGAGAAATTTAGACAAATTTGGCTCACCAAGAAGTAACCAAAGTTTAATAAATTAGTATAATAGTCTAGATAGAGCTTTGAACCCCCTTTATATTGGATTTCAACCAATGTATAGTCCTAACTATAGTTTTGAAACTATGGGAATATAATCGTCTCGTTTTGGTACATTTGAGAATTTAAACAAACTTTGACAAATTTGGCTCACCAAAAAGTAACCAAAGTAATATATTAGTATAATAGTTAATATATAGCTTTGAACCCGTTTAGATTGGATTTCAACCAATGTATATTCCTAACTATAGTTTTGAACCAATGGGAATAAAATCGTCTCGTTTTGATGCCTTTGGGAATTTGGACAAACTTTGACAAATTTGGCTCACCAAGAAGTAACCAAAGTAATATATTAGTATAATAGTCTATATATAGCTTTGAACCCCTTTAGATTGGTTTCCAACCAACGTATATTCCTAACTATAGTTTTGAAACAATGGGAATAAAATCGTCTCGTTTTGATGCCTTTGGGAATTTGGACAAACTTTGACAAATTTGGCTCACCAAGAAGTAACCAAAGTAATATATTAGTATAATAGTCTATATATAGTTTTGAACCCCTTTAGCTTGGATTCCAACCAACGTATATTCCTAACTATAGTTTTGAAACAATGGGAATAAAATCGTCTCGTTTTGATGCCTTTGGGAATTTGGACAAACTTTCGACAAATTTGGCTCACCAAGAAGTAACCAAAGTAATATATTAGTATAATAGTCTATATATAGTTTTGAACCCCTTTAGATTGGATTCCAACCAACGTATATTCCTAACTATAGTTTTGAAACAATGGGAATAAAATCGTCTCGTTTTGATGCCTTTGGGAATTTGGACAAATTTAGACAAATTTGGCTCACCAAGAAGTAACCAAAGTTTAATATATTAGTATAATAGTCTAGATAGAGCTTTGAACCCCCTTTATATTGGATTTCAACCAATGTATAGTCCTAACTATAGTTTTGAAACTATGGGAATATAATCGTCTCGTTTTGGTACATTTGAGAATTTAAACAAACTTTGACAAATTTGGCTCACCAAAAAGTAACCAAAGTAATATATTAGTATAATAGTTAATATATAGCTTTGAACCCGTTTAGATTGGATTTCAACCAATGTATATTCCTAACTATAGTTTTGAACCAATGGGAATAAAATCGTCTCGTTTTGATGCCTTTGGGAATTTGGACAAACTTTGACAAATTTGGCTCACCAAGAAGTAACCAAAGTAATATATTAGTATAATAGTCTATATATAGTTTTGAACCCCTTTAGATTGGATTCCAACCAACGTATATTCCTAACTATAGTTTTGAAACAATGGGAATAAAATCGTCTCGTTTTGATGCCTTTGGGAATTTGGACAAACTTTCGACAAATTTGGCTCACCAAGAAGTAACCAAAGTTTAATATATAAGTATAATACTCTAGATAGAGCTTTGAACCCCTTTAGATTGGATTTCAACCAATGTATATTCCTAACTATAGTTTTGAAACAATGGGAATATAATCGTCTCGTTTTGGTACATTTGAGAATTTAAACAAACTTTGACAAATTTGGCTCACCAAAAAGTAACCAAAGTAATATATTAGTATAATAGTTAATATATAGCTTTGAACCCGTTTAGATTGGATTTCAACCAATGTATATTCCTAACTATAGTTTTGAAACAATGGGAATAAAATCGTCTCGTTTTGATGCCTTTGGGAATTTGGACAAACTTTCGACAAATTTGGCTCACCAAGAAGTAACCAAAGTTTAATATATTAGTATAATAGTCTAGATAGAGCTTTGAACCCCCTTTATATTGGATTTCAACCAATGTATAGTCCTAACTATAGTTTTGAAACTATGGGAATATAATCGTCTCGTTTTGGTACATTTGAGAATTTAAACAAACTTTGACAAATTTGGCTCACCAAAAAGTAACCAAAGTAATATATTAGTATAATAGTTAATATATAGCTTTGAACCCGTTTAGATTGGATTTCAACCAATGTATATTCCTAACTATAGTTTTGAAACAATGGGAATAAAATCGTCTCGTTTTGATGCCTTTGGGAATTTGGACAAACTTTCGACAAATTTGGCTCACCAAGAAGTAACCAAAGTTTAATATAGAAGTATAATAGTCTAGATAGAGCATTGAACCCCTTTATATTGGATTTCAACCAATGTATAGTCCTAACTATAGTTTTGAAACTATGGGAATATAATCGTCTCGTTTTGGTACATTTGAGAATTTAAACAAACTTTGACAAATTTGGCTCACCAAGAAGTAACAAAACTAATATATTAGTATAATAGTCTAAATATAGCTTTGAACCCCTTTAGAATGGATTCCAACCAACGTATATTCCTAACTATAGTTTTGAAACAATGGGAATAAAATCGTCTCGTTTTGGTACCTTTGGGAATTGTGAGAAATTTAGACAAATTTGGCTCACCAAGAAGTAAACATAGTTGAATATATTAGTATAATAGTCTAAATATAGCTTTGAACCCCTTTAGAATGGATTCCAACCAATATATAGTCCTAACTATAGTTTTGAAACAATGGGAAGAAAATCGTCTCGTTTTGGTACCTTTGGGAATTTGGACAAACTTTCGACAAATTTGGCTCACCAAGAAGTAACCAAAGTTTAATATATTAGTATAATAGTCTAAATATAGCTTTGAACCCCTTTAGAATGGATTCCAACCAACGTATATTCCTAACTATAGTTTTGAAACAATGGGAATAAAATCGTCTCGTTTTGGTACCTTTGGGAATTGGGAGAAATTTAGACAAATTTGGCTCACCAAGAAGTAAACATAGTTGAATATATTAGTATAATAGTCCAAATATAGCTTTGAACCCCTTTAGAATGGATTCCAACCAATATATAGTCCTAACTATAGTTTTGAAACAATGGAAAGAAAATCGTCTCGTTTTGGTACCTTTGGGAATTTGGACAAACTTTCGACAAATTTGGCTCACCAAGAAGTAACCAAAGTTTAATATATTAGTATAATAGTCTAGATAGAGCTTTGAACCCCTTTAGATTGGATTTCAACCAATGTATAGTCCTAACTATAGTTTTGAAACTATGGGAATATAATCGTCTCGTTTTGTATTTGAGAATTTAAACAAACTTTGACAAATTAGGCTCACCAAGAAGTAACCAAAGTAATATATTAGTATAATAGTCTATATATAGCTTTGAACCCCTTTAGATTGGATTCCAACCAACGTATATTCCTAACTATAGTTTTGAAACAACGGGAAGAAAATCGTCTTGTTTTGCAACCTTTAGGAATTTGGAGAAACTTTAGACAAATTTGGCTCACCAAGAAGTAAACATAGTTGAATATATTAGTATAATAGTCTAAATATAGCTTTGAACCCCTTTAGAATGGATTCCAACCAATATATAGTCCTAACTATAGTTTTGAAACAATGGGAAGAAAAACGTCTCGTTTTGGTACCTTTGGGAATTTGGACAAACTTTCGACAAATTTGGCTCACCAAGAAGTAACCAAAGTTTAATATATTATTATAATAGTCTAGACAGAGCTTTGATCCCCTTTAGATTGGATTTCAACCAATGTATAGTCCTAACTATAGTTTTGAAGCAATGGGAATATAATTGTCTCGTTTTGGTACATTTGAGAATTTGGACAAACTTTGACAGACTTGGCTCACCAAGAAGTAACCAAAGTAATATATTAGTATAATAGTTTATATATAGCTTTGAACCCCTTTAGATTGGATTTCAACCAATGTATATTCCTAACTATAGTTTTGAAACAATGGGAATAAAATCGTCTCGTTTTGGTACCTTTGGGAATTTGGACAAACTTTCGACAAATTTGGCTCACCAAGAAGTAACCAAAGTTTAATATATTATTATAATAGTCTAGACAGAGCTTTGATCCCCTTTAGATTGGATTTCAACCAATGTATAGTCCTAACTATAGGTTTTAAACTATGGGAATATAATCGTCTCGTTTTGGTACATTTGAGAATTTGGACAAACTTTGACAAATTTGGCTCACCAAGAAGTAACCAAACTAATATATTAGTATAATAGTCTATATATAGCTTTGAACTCCTTTAGATTGGATTCCAACCAATATATAGTCCAAACTATTTTTTTGAAACAACGGGAAGAAAATCGTCTAGTTTTGGTACCTTTGGGAATTGGGAGAAATTTAGACAAATATGGCTCACCAAGAAATAACCAAAATTGAATATATTAATATAATAGTCTAAATATAGCTTTGAACCCCTTTAGAATGGATTCCAACCAATATATAGTCCTAACTATAGTTTTGAAACAATGGGAAGAAAATCGTCTCGTTTTGGTACCTTTGGGAATTTGGACAAACTTTGACAAATTTGGCTCACCAAGAAGTAACCAAAGTAATATATTAGTATAATAGTCTATATATAGCTTTGAACCCCTTTAGATTGGATTCCAACCAACGTATATTCCTAACTATAGTTTTGAAACAATGGGAATAAAATCGTCTCGTTTTGATGCCTTTGGGAATTTGGACAAACTTTCGACAAATTTGGCTCACCAAGAAGTAACCAAAGTTTAATATATTAGTATAGTAGTCTAGATAGAGCTTTGAACCCCTTTATATTGGATTTTAACCAATGTATAGTCCTAACTATAGTTTTGAAACTATGGGAATATAATCGTCTCGTTTTGGTACATTTGAGAATTTAAACAAACTTTGACAAATTTGGCTCACCAAAAAGTAACCAAAGTAATATATTAGTATAATAGTTAATATATAGCTTTGAACCCGTTTAGATTGGATTTCAACCAATGTATATTCCTAACTATAGTTTTGAAACAATGGGAATAAAATCGTCTCGTTTTGATGCCTTTGGGAATTTGGACAAACTTTCGACAAATTTGGCTCACCAAGAAGTAACCAAAGTTTAATATAGAAGTATAATAGTCTAGATAGAGCATTGAACCCCTTTATATTGGATTTCAACCAATGTATAGTCCTAACTATAGTTTTGAAACTATGGGAATATAATCGTCTCGTTTTGGTACATTTGAGAATTTAAACAAACTTTGACAAATTTGGCTCACCAAGAAGTAACAAAACTAATATATTAGTATAATAGTCTAAATATAGCTTTGAACCCCTTTAGAATGGATTCCAACCAACGTATATTCCTAACTATAGTTTTGAAACAATGGGAATAAAATCGTCTCGTTTTGGTACCTTTGGGAATTGTGAGAAATTTAGACAAATTTGGCTCACCAAGAAGTAAACATAGTTGAATATATTAGTATAATAGTCTAAATATAGCTTTGAACCCCTTTAGAATGGATTCCAACCAATATATAGTCCTAACTATAGTTTTGAAACAATGGGAAGAAAATCGTCTCGTTTTGGTACCTTTGGGAATTTGGACAAACTTTCGACAAATTTGGCTCACCAAGAAGTAACCAAAGTTTAATATATTAGTATAATAGTCTAGATAGAGCTTTGAACCCCTTTAGATTGGATTTCAACCAATGTATAGTCCTAACTATAGTTTTGAAACTATGGGAATATAATCGTCTCGTTTTGTATTTGAGAATTTAAACAAACTTTGACAAATTAGGCTAACCAAGAAGTAACAAAACTAATATATTAGTATAATAGTCTAAATATAGCTTTGAACCCCTTTAGAATGGATTCCAACCAACGTATATTCCTAACTATAGTTTTGAAACAATGGGAATAAAATCGTCTCGTTTTGGTACCTTTGGGAATTGGGAGAAATTTAGACAAATTTGGCTCACCAAGAAGTAAACATAGTTGAATATATTAGTATAATAGTCTAAATATAGCTTTGAACCCCTTTAGAATGGATTCCAACCAATATATAGTCCTAACTATAGTTTTGAAACAATGGAAAGAAAATCGTCTCGTTTTGGTACCTTTGGGAATTTGGACAAACTTTCGACAAATTTGGCTCACCAAGAAGTAACCAAAGTTTAATATATTAGTATAATAGTCTAGATAGAGCTTTGAACCCATTTAGATTGGATTTCAACCAATGTATAGTCCTAACTATAGTTTTGAAACAATGGGAATATAATCGTCTCGTTTTGTATTTGAGAATTTAAACAAACTTTGACAAATTAGGCTCACCAAGAAGTAACCAAAGTAATATATTAGTATAATAGTCTATATATAGCTTTGAACCCCTTTAGATTGGATTACAACCAACGTATATTCCTAACTATAGTTTTGAAACAACGGGAAGAAAATCGTCTTGTTTTGCAACCTTTAGGAATTTGGAGAAACTTTAGACAAATTTGGCTCACCAAGAAGTAAACATAGTTGAATATATTAGTATAATAGTCTAAATATAGCTTTGAACCCCTTTAGAATGGATTCCAACCAATATATAGTCCTAACTATAGTTTTGAAACAATGGGAAGAAAATCGTCTCGTTTTGGTACCTTTGGGAATTTGGACAAACTTTCGACAAATTTGGCTCACCAAGAAGTAACCAAAGTTTAATATATTAGTATAATACTCTAGATAGAGCTTTGAACCCCTTTAGATTGGATTTCAACCAATGTATAGTCCTAACTATAGGTTTTAAACTATGGGAATATAATCGTCTCGTTTTGGTACATTTGAGAATTTGGACAAACTTTGACAAATTTGGCTCACCAAGAAGTAACCAAACTAATATATTAGTATAATAGTCTATATATAGCTTTGAACCCCTTTAGATTGGATTCCAACCAACGTATATTCCTAACTATAGTTTTGAAACAACGGGAAGAAAATCGTCTTGTTTTGCAACCTTTAGGAATTTGGAGAAACTTTAGACAAATTTGGCTCACCAAGAAGTAAACATAGTTGAATATATTAGTATAATTGTCTAAATATAGCTTTGAACCCCTTTAGAATGGATTCCAACCAATATATAGTCCTAACTATAGTTTTGAAACAATGGGAAGAAAATCGTCTCGTTTTGGTACCTTTGGGAATTTGGACAAACTTTCGACAAATTTGGCTCACCAAGAAGTAACCAAAGTTTAATATATTAGTATAATAGTCTAGATAGAGCTTTGAACCCCCTTTATATTGGATTTCAACCAATGTATAGTCCTAACTATAGTTTTGAAACTATGGGAATATAATCGTCTCGTTTTGGTACATTTGAGAATTTAAACAAACTTTGACAAATTTGGCTCACCAAAAAGTAACCAAAGTAATATATTAGTATAATAGTTAATATATAGCTTTGAACCCGTTTAGATTGGATTTCAACCAATGTATATTCCTAACTATAGTTTTGAAACAATGGGAATAAAATCGTCTCGTTTTGATGCCTTTGGGAATTTGGACAAACTTTCGACAAATTTGGCTCACCAAGAAGTAACCAAAGTTTAATATAGAAGTATAATAGTCTAGATAGAGCATTGAACCCCTTTATATTGGATTTCAACCAATGTATAGTCCTAACTATAGTTTTGAAACTATGGGAATATAATCGTCTCGTTTTGGTACATTTGAGAATATAAACAAACTTTGACAAATTTGGCTCACCAAGAAGTAACAAAACTAATATATTAGTATAATAGTCTAAATATAGCTTTGAACCCCTTTAGAATGGATTCCAACCAACGTATATTCCTAACTATAGTTTTGAAACAATGGGAATAAAATCGTCTCGTTTTGGTACCTTTGGGAATTGTGAGAAATTTAGACAAATTTGGCTCACCAAGAAGTAAACATAGTTGAATATATTAGTATAATAGTCTAAATATAGCTTTGAACCCCTTTAGAATGGATTCCAACCAATATATAGTCCTAACTATAGTTTTGAAACAATGGGAAGAAAATCGTCTCGTTTTGGTACCTTTGGGAATTTGGACAAACTTTCGACAAATTTGGCTCACCAAGAAGTAACCAAAGTTTAATATATTAGTATAATAGTCTAGATAGAGCTTTGAACCCCTTTAGATTGGATTTCAACCAATGTATAGTCCTAACTATAGTTTTGAAACTATGGGAATATAATCGTCTCGTTTTGTTTTTGAGAATTTAAACAAACTTTGACAAATTAGGCTCACCAAGAAGTAACCAAAGTAATATATTAGTATAATAGTCTATATATAGCTTTGAACCCCTTTAGATTGGATTCCAACCAACGTATATTCCTAACTATAGTTTTGAAACAACGGGAAGAAAATCGTCTTGTTTTGCAACCTTTAGGAATTTGGAGATACTTTAGACAAATTTGGCTCACCAAGAAGTAAACATAGTTGAATATATTAGTATAATAGTCTAAATATAGCTTTGAACCCCTTTAGAATGGATTCCAACCAATATATAGTCCTAACTATAGTTTTGAAACAATGGGAAGAAAATCGTCTCGTTTTGGTACCTTTGGGAATTTGGACAAACTTTCGACAAATTTGGCTCACCAAGAAGTAACCAAAGTTTAATATATTAGTATAATACTCTAGATAGAGCTTTGAACGCCTTTAGATTGGATTTCAACCAATGTATAGTCCTAACTATAGGTTTTAAACTATGGGAATATAATCGTCTCGTTTTGGTACATTTGAGAATTTGGACAAACTTTGACAAATTTGGCTCACCAAGAAGTAACCAAACTAATATATTAGTATAATAGTCTATATATAGCTTTGAACCCCTTTAGATTGGATTCCAACCAATATATAGTCCAAACTATTTTTTTGAAACAACGGGAAGAAAATCGTCTAGTTTTGGTACCTTTGGGAATTGGGAGAAATTTAGACAAATTTGGCTCACCAAGAAATAACCAAAATTGAATATATTAATATAATAGTCTAAATATAGCTTTGAACCCCTTTAGAATGGATTCCAACCAATATATAGTCCTAACTATAGTTTTGAAACAATGGGAAGAAAATCGTCTCGTTTTGGTACCTTTGGGAATTTGGACAAACTTTGGCAAATTTGGCTCACCAAGAAGTAACCAAAGTAATATATTAGTATAATAGTCTATATATAGCTTTGAACCCCTTTAGATTGGATTCCAACCAACGTATATTCCTAACTATAGTTTTGAAACAATGGGAATAAAATCGTCTCGTTTTGATGCCTTTGGGAATTTGGACAAACTTTCGACAAATTTGGCTCACCAAGAAGTAACCAAAGTTTAATATATGAGTATAATAGTCTAGATAGAGCTTTGAACCCCTTTAGATTGGATTTCAACCAATGTATAGTCCTAACTATAGTTTTGAAACTATGGGAATATAATCGTCTCGTTTTGTATTTGAGAATTTAAACAAACTTTGACAAATTTGGCTCACCAAGAAGTAACCAAAGTAATATATTAGTATAATAGTCTATATATAGCTTTGAACCCCTTTAGATTGGTTTCCAACCAACGTATATTCCTAACTATAGTTTTGAAACAATGGGAATAAAATCGTCTCGTTTTGATGCCTTTGGGAATTTGGACAAACTTTGACAAATTTGGCTCACCAAGAAGTAACCAAAGTAATATATTAGTATAATAGTCTATATATAGCTTTGAACCCCTTTAGATTGGATTCCAACCAACGTATATTCCTAACTATAGTTTTGAAACAATGGGAATAAAATCGTCTCGTTTTGATGCCTTTGGGAATTTGGACAAACTTTCGACAAATTTGGCTCACCAAGAAGTAACCAAAGTTTAATATATAAGTATAATACTCTAGATAGAGCTTTGAACCCCTTTAGATTGGATTTCAACCTATGTATATTCCTAACTATAGTTTTGAAACAATGGGAATAAAATCGTCTCGTTTTGATGCCTTTGGGAATTTGGACAAACTTTCGACAAATTTGGCTCACCAAGAAGTAACCAAAGTTTAATATATTAGTATAATAGTCTAGATAGAGCTTTGAACCCCCTTTATATTGGATTTCAACCAATGTATATTCCTAACTATAGTTTTGAAACAATGGGAATAAAATCGTCTCGTTTTGATGCCTTTGGGAATTTGGACAAACTTTTGACAAATTTGGCTCACCAAGAAGTAACCAAAGTTTAATATATAAGTATAATACTCTAGATAGAGCTTTGAACCCCTTTAGATTGGATTTCAACCAATGTATATTCCTAACTATAGTTTTGAAACAATGGGAATAAAATCGTCTCGTTTTGATGCCTTTGGGAATTTGGACAAACTTTCGACAAATTTGGCTCACCAAGAAGTAACCAAAGTTTAATATATTAGTATAATACTCTAGATAGAGCTTTGAACCCCTTTAGATTGGATTTCAACCAATGTATAGTCCTAACTATAGGTTTGAAACTATGGGAATATAATCGTCTCGTTTTGGTACATTTGAGAATTTGGACAAACTTTGACAAATTTGGCTCACCAAGAAGTAACCAAACTAATATATTAGTATAATAGTCTATATATAGCTTTGAACCCCTTTAGATTGGATTCCAACCAACGTATATTCCTAACTATAGTTTTGAAACAACGGGAAGAAAATCGTCTTGTTTTGCAACCTTTAGGAATTTGGAGAAACTTTAGACAAATTTGGCTCACCAAGAAGTAAACATAGTTGAATATATTAGTATAATTGTCTAAATATAGCTTTGAACCCCTTTAGAATGGATTCCAACCAATATATAGTCCTAACTATAGTTTTGAAACAATGGGAAGAAAATCGTCTCGTTTTGGTACCTTTGGGAATTTGGACAAACTTTCGACAAATTTGGCTCACCAAGAAGTAACCAAAGTTTAATATATTAGTATAATAGTCTAGATAGAGCTTTGAACCCCCTTTATATTGGATTTCAACCAATGTATAGTCCTAACTATAGTTTTGAAACTATGGGAATATAATCGTCTCGTTTTGGTACATTTGAGAATTTAAACAAACTTTGACAAATTTGGCTCACCAAAAAGTAACCAAAGTAATATATTAGTATAATAGTTAATATATAGCTTTGAACCCGTTTAGATTGGATTTCAACCAATGTATATTCCTAACTATAGTTTTGAAACAATGGGAATAAAATCGTCTCGTTTTGATGCCTTTGGGAATTTGGACAAACTTTCGACAAATTTGGCTCACCAAGAAGTAACCAAAGTTTAATATATTAGTATAATAGTCTAGATAGAGCTTTGAACCCCTTTAGATTGGATTTCAACCAATGTATAGTCCTAACTATAGTTTTGAAACTATGGGAATATAATCGTCTCGTTTTGTTTTTGAGAATTTAAACAAACTTTGACAAATTTGGCTCACCAAGAAGTAACCAAAGTTTAATATATAAGTATAATACTCTAGATAGAGCTTTGAACCCCTTTAGATTGGATTTCAACCAATGTATATTCCTAACTATAGTTTTGAAACAATGGGAATAAAATCGTCTCGTTTTGATGCCTTTGGGAATTTGGACAAACTTTCGACAAATTTGGCTCACCAAGAAGTAACCAAAGTTTAATATATGAGTATAATAGTCTAGATAGAGCTTTGAACCCCTTTAGATTGGATTTCAACCAATGTATAGTCCTAACTATAGTTTTGAAACTATGGGAATATAATCGTCTCGTTTTGTATTTGAGAATTTAAACAAACTTTGACAAATTTGGCTCACCAAGAAGTAACCAAAGTAATATATTAGTATAATAGTCTATATATAGCTTTGAACCCCTTTAGATTGGTTTCCAACCAACGTATATTCCTAACTATAGTTTTGAAACAATGGGAATAAAATCGTCTCGTTTTGATGCCTTTGGGAATTTGGACAAACTTTGACAAATTTGGCTCACCAAGAAGTAACCAAAGTAATATATTAGTATAATAGTCTATATATAGCTTTGAACCCCTTTAGATTGGATTCCAACCAACGTATATTCCTAACTATAGTTTTGAAACAATGGGAATAAAATCGTCTCGTTTTGATGCCTTTGGGAATTTGGACAAACTTTCGACAAATTTGGCTCACCAAGAAGTAACCAAAGTTTAATATATAAGTATAATACTCTAGATAGAGCTTTGAACCCCTTTAGATTGGATTTCAACCTATGTATATTCCTAACTATAGTTTTGAAACAATGGGAATAAAATCGTCTCGTTTTGATGCCTTTGGGAATTTGGACAAACTTTCGACAAATTTGGCTCACCAAGAAGTAACCAAAGTTTAATATATTAGTATAATAGTCTAGATAGAGCTTTGAACCCCCTTTATATTGGATTTCAACCAATGTATATTCCTAACTATAGTTTTGAAACAATGGGAATAAAATCGTCTCGTTTTGATGCCTTTGGGAATTTGGACAAACTTTTGACAAATTTGGCTCACCAAGAAGTAACCAAAGTTTAATATATAAGTATAATACTCTAGATAGAGCTTTGAACCCCTTTAGATTGGATTTCAACCAATGTATATTCCTAACTATAGTTTTGAAACAATGGGAATAAAATCGTCTCGTTTTGATGCCTTTGGGAATTTGGACAAACTTTCGACAAATTTGGCTCACCAAGAAGTAACCAAAGTTTAATATATTAGTATAATACTCTAGATAGAGCTTTGAACCCCTTTAGATTGGATTTCAACCAATGTATAGTCCTAACTATAGGTTTGAAACTATGGGAATATAATCGTCTCGTTTTGGTACATTTGAGAATTTGGACAAACTTTGACAAATTTGGCTCACCAAGAAGTAACCAAACTAATATATTAGTATAATAGTCTATATATAGCTTTGAACCCCTTTAGATTGGATTCCAACCAACGTATATTCCTAACTATAGTTTTGAAACAACGGGAAGAAAATCGTCTTGTTTTGCAACCTTTAGGAATTTGGAGAAACTTTAGACAAATTTGGCTCACCAAGAAGTAAACATAGTTGAATATATTAGTATAATTGTCTAAATATAGCTTTGAACCCCTTTAGAATGGATTCCAACCAATATATAGTCCTAACTATAGTTTTGAAACAATGGGAAGAAAATCGTCTCGTTTTGGTACCTTTGGGAATTTGGACAAACTTTCGACAAATTTGGCTCACCAAGAAGTAACCAAAGTTTAATATATTAGTATAATAGTCTAGATAGAGCTTTGAACCCCCTTTATATTGGATTTCAACCAATGTATAGTCCTAACTATAGTTTTGAAACTATGGGAATATAATCGTCTCGTTTTGGTACATTTGAGAATTTAAACAAACTTTGACAAATTTGGCTCACCAAAAAGTAACCAAAGTAATATATTAGTATAATAGTTAATATATAGCTTTGAACCCGTTTAGATTGGATTTCAACCAATGTATATTCCTAACTATAGTTTTGAAACAATGGGAATAAAATCGTCTCGTTTTGATGCCTTTGGGAATTTGGACAAACTTTCGACAAATTTGGCTCACCAAGAAGTAACCAAAGTTTAATATAGAAGTATAATAGTCTAGATAGAGCATTGAACCCCTTTATATTGGATTTCAACCAATGTATAGTCCTAACTATAGTTTTGAAACTATGGGAATATAATCGTCTCGTTTTGGTACATTTGAGAATTTAAACAAACTTTGACAAATTTGGCTCACCAAGAAGTAACAAAACTAATATATTAGTATAATAGTCTAAATATAGCTTTGAACCCCTTTAGAATGGATTCCAACCAACGTATATTCCTAACTATAGTTTTGAAACTATGGGAATATAATCGTCTCGTTTTGTTTTTGAGAATTTAAACAAACTTTGACAAATTAGGCTCACCAAGAAGTAACCAAAGTAATATATTAGTATAATAGTCTATATATAGCTTTGAACCCCTTTAGATTGGATTCCAACCAACGTATATTCCTAACTATAGTTTTGAAACAACGGGAAGAAAATCGTCTTGTTTTGCAACCTTTAGGAATTTGGAGATACTTTAGACAAATTTGGCTCACCAAGAAGTAAACATAGTTGAATATATTAGTATAATAGTCTAAATATAGCTTTGAACCCCTTTAGAATGGATTCCAACCAATATATAGTCCTAACTATAGTTTTGAAACAATGGGAAGAAAATCGTCTCGTTTTGGTACCTTTGGGAATTTGGACAAACTTTCGACAAATTTGGCTCACCAAGAAGTAACCAAAGTTTAATATATTAGTATAATACTCTAGATAGAGCTTTGAACGCCTTTAGATTGGATTTCAACCAATGTATAGTCCTAACTATAGGTTTTAAACTATGGGAATATAATCGTCTCGTTTTGGTACATTTGAGAATTTGGACAAACTTTGACAAATTTGGCTCACCAAGAAGTAACCAAACTAATATATTAGTATAATAGTCTATATATAGCTTTGAACCCCTTTAGATTGGATTCCAACCAATATATAGTCCAAACTATTTTTTTGAAACAACGGGAAGAAAATCGTCTAGTTTTGGTACCTTTGGGAATTGGGAGAAATTTAGACAAATTTGGCTCACCAAGAAATAACCAAAATTGAATATATTAATATAATAGTCTAAATATAGCTTTGAACCCCTTTAGAATGGATTCCAACCAATATATAGTCCTAACTATAGTTTTGAAACAATGGGAAGAAAATCGTCTCGTTTTGGTACCTTTGGGAATTTGGACAAACTTTGACAAATTTGGCTCACCAAGAAGTAACCAAAGTAATATATTAGTATAATAGTCTATATATAGCTTTGAACCCCTTTAGATTGGATTCCAACCAACGTATATTCCTAACTATAGTTTTGAAACAATGGGAATAAAATCGTCTCGTTTTGATGCCTTTGGGAATTTGGACAAACTTTCGACAAATTTGGCTCACCAAGAAGTAACCAAAGTTTAATATATGAGTATAATAGTCTAGATAGAGCTTTGAACCCCTTTAGATTGGATTTCAACCAATGTATAGTCCTAACTATAGTTTTGAAACTATGGGAATATAATCGTCTCGTTTTGTATTTGAGAATTTAAACAAACTTTGACAAATTTGGCTCACCAAGAAGTAACCAAAGTAATATATTAGTATAATAGTCTATATATAGCTTTGAACCCCTTTAGATTGGTTTCCAACCAACGTATATTCCTAACTATAGTTTTGAAACAATGGGAATAAAATCGTCTCGTTTTGATGCCTTTGGGAATTTGGACAAACTTTGACAAATTTGGCTCACCAAGAAGTAACCAAAGTAATATATTAGTATAATAGTCTATATATAGCTTTGAACCCCTTTAGATTGGATTCCAACCAACGTATATTCCTAACTATAGTTTTGAAACAATGGGAATAAAATCGTCTCGTTTTGATGCCTTTGGGAATTTGGACAAACTTTCGACAAATTTGGCTCACCAAGAAGTAACCAAAGTTTAATATATAAGTATAATACTCTAGATAGAGCTTTGAACCCCTTTAGATTGGATTTCAACCTATGTATATTCCTAACTATAGTTTTGAAACAATGGGAATAAAATCGTCTCGTTTTGATGCCTTTGGGAATTTGGACAAACTTTCGACAAATTTGGCTCACCAAGAAGTAACCAAAGTTTAATATATTAGTATAATAGTCTAGATAGAGCTTTGAACCCCCTTTATATTGGATTTCAACCAATGTATATTCCTAACTATAGTTTTGAAACAATGGGAATAAAATCGTCTCGTTTTGATGCCTTTGGGAATTTGGACAAACTTTTGACAAATTTGGCTCACCAAGAAGTAACCAAAGTTTAATATATAAGTATAATACTCTAGATAGAGCTTTGAACCCCTTTAGATTGGATTTCAACCAATGTATATTCCTAACTATAGTTTTGAAACAATGGGAATAAAATCGTCTCGTTTTGATGCCTTTGGGAATTTGGACAAACTTTCGACAAATTTGGCTCACCAAGAAGTAACCAAAGTTTAATATATGAGTATAATAGTCTAGATAGAGCTTTGAACCCCTTTAGATTGGATTTCAACCAATGTATAGTCCTAACTATAGTTTTGAAACTATGGGAATATAATCGTCTCGTTTTGTATTTGAGAATTTAAACAAACTTTGACAAATTTGGCTCACCAAGAAGTAACCAAAGTAATATATTAGTATAATAGTCTATATATAGCTTTGAACCCCTTTAGATTGGTTTCCAACCAACGTATATTCCTAACTATAGTTTTGAAACAATGGGAATAAAATCGTCTCGTTTTGATGCCTTTGGGAATTTGGACAAACTTTCGACAAATTTGGCTCACCAAGAAGTAACCAAAGTTTAATATATAAGTATTATACTCTAGATAGAGCTTTGAACCCCTTTAGATTGGATTTCAACCAATGTATATTAATAACTATAGTTTTGAAACAATGGGAATAAAATCGTCTCGTTTTGATGCCTTTGGGAATTTGGACAAACTTTCGACAAATTTGGCTCACCAAGAAGTAACCAAAGTTTAATATATTAGTATAATAGTCTAGATAGAGCTTTGAACCCCCTTTATATTGGATTTCAACCAATGTATAGTCCTAACTATAGTTTTGAAACTATGGGAATATAATCGTCTCGTTTTGGTACATTTGAGAATTTAAACAAACTTTGACAAATTTGGCTCACCAAAAAGTAACCAAAGTAATATATTAGTATAATAGTTAATATATAGCTTTGAACCCGTTTAGATTGGATTTCAACCAATGTATATTCCTAACTATAGTTTTGAAACAATGGGAATAAAATCGTCTCGTTTTGATGCCTTTGGGAATTTGGACAAACTTTGACAAATTTGGCTCACCAAGAAGTAACCAAAGTAATATATAAGTATAATAGTCTATATATAGTTTTGAACCCCTTTAGATTGGATTACAACCAACGTATATTCCTAACTATAGTTTTGAAACAATGGGAATAAAATCGTCTCGTTTTGATGCCTTTGGGAATTTGGACAAACTTTTGACAAATTTGGCTCACCAAGAAGTAACCAAAGTTTAATATATAAGTATAATACTCTAGATAGAGCTTTGAACCCCTTTAGATTGGATTTCAACCAATGTATATTCCTAACTATAGTTTTGAAACAATGGGAATAAAATCGTCTCGTTTTGATGCCTTTGGGAATTTGGACAAACTTTCGACAAATTTGGCTCACCAAGAAGTAACCAAAGTTTAATATATTAGTATAATAGTCTAGATAGAGCTTTGAACCCCCTTTATATTGGATTTCAACCAATGTATAGTCCTAACTATAGTTTTGAAACTATGGGAATATAATCGTCTCGTTTTGGTACATTTGAGAATTTAAACAAACTTTGACAAATTTGGCTCACCAAAAAGTAACCAAAGTAATATATTAGTATAATAGTTAATATATAGCTTTGAACCCGTTTAGATTGGATTTCAACCAATGTATATTCCTAACTATAGTTTTGAAACAATGGGAATAAAATCGTCTCGTTTTGATGCCTTTGGGAATTTGGACAAACTTTCGACAAATTTGGCTCACCAAGAAGTAACCAAAGTTTAATATAGAAGTATAATAGTCTAGATAGAGCATTGAACCCCTTTATATTGGATTTCAACCAATGTATAGTCCTAACTATAGTTTTGAAACTATGGGAATATAATCATCTCGTTTTGGTACATTTGAGAATTTAAACAAACTTTGACAAATTTGGCTCACCAAGAAGTAACAAAACTAATATATTAGTATAATAGTCTAAATATAGCTTTGAACCCCTTTAGAATGGATTCCAACCAACGTATATTCCTAACTATAGTTTTGAAACAATGGGAATAAAATCGTCTCGTTTTGGTACCTTTGGGAATTGTGAGAAATTTAGACAAATTTGGCTCACTAAGAAGTAAACATAGTTGAATATATTAGTATAATAGTCTAAATATAGCTTTGAACCCCTTTAGAATGGATTCCAACCAATATATAGTCCTAACTATAGTTTTGAAACAATGGGAATAAAATCGTCTCGTTTTGATGCCTTTGGGAATTTGGACAAACTTTCGACAAATTTGGCTCACCAAGAAGTAACCAAAGTTTAATATAGAAGTATAATAGTCTAGATAGAGCATTGAACCCCTTTATATTGGATTTCAACCAATGTATAGTCCTAACTATAGTTTTGAAACTATGGGAATATAATCGTCTCGTTTTGGTACATTTGAGAATTTAAACAAACTTTGACAAATTTGGCTCACCAAGAAGTAACAAAACTAATATATTAGTATAATAGTCTAAATATAGCTTTGAACCCCTTTAGAATGGATTCCAACCAACGTATATTCCTAACTATAGTTTTGAAACAACGGGAAGAAAATCGTCTTGTTTTGCAACCTTTGGGAATTTGGAGAAACTTTAGACAAATTTGGCTCACCAAGAAGTAAACAAAGTGGAATATATTAGTATAATAGTCTAAATATAGCTTTGAACCCCTTCAGAATAGATTCCAACCAATATATAGTCCTAACTATAGTTTTGAAACAATGGGAATAAAATCGTCTCGTTTTGGTACCTTTGGGAATTGGGAGAAATTTAGACAAATTTGGCTCACCAAGAAGTAAACATAGTTGAATATATTAGTATAATAGTCTAAATATAGCTTTGAACCTCTTTAGAATGGATTCCAACCAATATATAGTCCTAACTATAGTTTTGAAACAATGGGAAGAAAATCGTCTCGTTTTGGTACCTTTGGGAATTTGGACAAACTTTCGACAAATTTGGCTCACCAAGAAGTAACCAAAGTTTAATATATTAGTATAGTAGTCTAGATAGAGCTTTGAACCCCTTTAGATTGGATTTCAACCAATATATAGTCCTAACTATAGTTTTGAAACTATGGGAATATAATCGTCTCGTTTTGTATTTGAGAATTTAAACAAACTTTGACAAATAAGGCTCACCAAGAAGTAACCAAAGTAATATATTAGTATAATAGTCTATATATAGCTTTGAACCCCTTTAGATTGGATTCCAACCAACGTATATTCCTAACTATAGTTTTGAAACAACGGGAAGAAAATCGTCTTGTTTTGCAACCTTTAGGAATTTGGAGAAACTTTAGACAAATTTGGCTCACCAAGAAGTAAACATAGTTGAATATATTAGTATAATAGTCTAAATATAGCTTTGAACCCCTTTAGAATGGATTCCAACCAATATATAGTCCTAACAATAGTTTTGAAACAATGGGAAGAAAACCGTCTCGTTTTGGTACCTTTGGGAATTTGGACAAACTTTGACAAATTTGGCTCACCAAGAAGTAACCAAAGTAATATATTAGTATAATAGTCTATATATAGCTTTGAACCCCTTTAGATTGGATTCCAACCAACGTATATTCCTAACTATAGTTTTGAAACAATGGGAATAAAATCGTCTCGTTTTGATACCTTTGGGAATTTGGACAAACTTTCGACAAATTTGGCTCACCAAGAAGTAACCAAAGTTTAATATATTAGTATAATACTCTAGATAGAGCTTTGAACCCCTTTAGATTGGATTTCAACCAATGTATAGTCCTAACTATAGGTTTTAAACTATGGGAATATAATCGTCTCATTTTGGTACATTTGAGAATTTGGACAAACTTTGACAAATTTGGCTCACCAAGAAGTAACCAAACTAATATATTAGTATAATAGTCTATATATAGCTTTGAACCCCTTTAGATTGGATTCCAACCAATATATAGTCCAAACTATTTTTTTGAAACAACGGGAAGAAAATCGTCTAGTTTTGGTACCTTTGGGAATTGGGAGAAATTTAGACAAATTTGGCTCACCAAGAAATAACCAAAATTGAATATATTAATATAATAGTCTAAATATAGCTTTGAACCCCTTTAGAATGGATTCCAACCAATATATAGTCCTAACTATAGTTTTGAAACAATGGGAAGAAAATCGTCTCGTTTTGGTACCTTTGGGAATTTGGACAAACTTTCGACAAATTTGGCTCACCAAGAAGTAACCAAAGTTTAATATATTAGTATAATAGTCTAGATAGAGCTTTGAACCCCTTTAGATTGGATTTCAACCAATGTATAGTCCTAACTATAGTTTTGAAACTATGGGAATATAATCGTCTCGTTTTGTATTTGAGAATTTAAACAAACTTTGACAAATTTGGCTCACCAAGAAGTAACCAAAGTAATATATTAGTATAATAGTCTATATATAGCTTTGAACCCCTTTAGATTGGATTCCAACCAACGTATATTCCTAACTATAGTTTTGAAACAATGGGAATAAAATCGTCTCGTTTTGATGCCTTTGGGAATTTGGACAAACTTTCGACAAATTTGGCTCACCAAGAAGTAACCAAAGTTTAATATATAAGTATAATACTCTAGATAGAGCTTTGAACCCCTTTAGATTGGATTTCAACCAATGTATATTCCTAACTATAGTTTTGAAACAACGGGAAGAAAATCGTCTCGTTTTGGTACCTTTGGGAATTTGGACAAACTTTCGACAAATTTGGCTCACCAAGAAGTAACCAAAGTTTAATATATTAGTATAATAGTCTAGATAGAGCATTGAACCCCTTTATATTGGATTTCAACCAATGTATAGTCCTAACTATAGTTTTGAAACTATGGGAATATAATCGTCTCGTTTTGGTACATTTGAGAATTTAAACAAACTTTGACAAATTTGGCTCACCAAGAAGTAACAAAACTAATATATTAGTATAATAGTCTAAATATAGCTTTGAACCCCTTTAGAATGGATTCCAACCAACGTATATTCCTAACTATAGTTTTGAAACAATGGGAATAAAATCGTCTCGTTTTGGTACCTTTGGGAATTGGGAGAAATTTAGACAAATTTGGCTCACCAAGAAGTAAACATAGTTGAATATATTAGTATAATAGTCTAAATATAGCTTTGAACCCCTTTAGAATGGATTCCAACCAATATATAGTCCTAACTATAGTTTTGAAACAATGGGAAGAAAATCGTCTCGTTTTGGTACCTTTGGGAATTTGGACAAACTTTCGACAAATTTGGCTCACCAAGAAGTAACCAAAGTTTAATATATTAGTATAATAGTCTAGATAGAGCTTTGAACCCCTTTAGATTGGATTTCAACCAATGTATAGTCCTAACTATAGTTTTGAAACTATGGGAATATAATCGTCTCGTTTTGTATTTGAGAATTTAAACAAACTTTGACAAATAAGGCTCACCAAGAAGTAACCAAAGTAATATATTAGTATAATAGTCTATATATAGCTTTGAACCCCTTTAGATTGGATTCCAACCAACATATATTCCTAACTATAGTTTTGAAACAACGGGAAGAAAATCGTCTTGTTTTGCAACCTTTAGGAATTTGGAGAAACTTTAGACAAATTTGGCTCACCAAGAAGTAAACATAGTTGAATATATTAGTATAATAGTCTAAATATAGCTTTGAACCCCTTTAGAATGGATTCCAACCAATATATAGTCCTAACTATAGTTTTGAAACAATGGGGAGAAAATCGTCTTGTTTTGGTACCTTTGGGAATTTGGACAAACTTTCGACAAATTTGGCTCACCAAGAAGTAACCAAAGTTTAATATATTAGTATAATAGTCTAGATAGAGCTTTGAACCCCTTTAGATTGTATTTCAACCAATGTATAGTCCCAACTATAGGTTTTAAAATATGGGAATATAATCGTCTCGTTTTGGTACATTTGAGAATTTAAACAAACTTTGACAAATTTGGCTCACCAAGAAGTAACAAAACTAATATATTAGTATAATAGTCTAAATATAGCTTTGAACCCCTTTAGAATGGATTCCAACCAACGTATATTCCTAACTATAGTTTTGAAACAATGGGAATAAAATCGTCTCGTTTTGGTACCTTTGGGAATTGGGAGAAATTTAGACAAATTTGGCTCACCAAGAAGTAAACATAGTTGAATATATTAGTATAATAGTCTAAATATAGCTTTGAACCCCTTTAGAATGGATTCCAACCAATATATAGTCCTAACTATAGTTTTGAAACAATGGGAAGAAAATCGTCTCGTTTTGGTACCTTTGGGAATTTGGACAAACTTTCGACAAATTTGGCTCACCAAGAAGTAACCAAAGTTTAATATATTAGTATAATAGTCTAGATAGAGCTTTGAACCCCTTTAGATTGGATTTCAACCAATGTATAGTCCTAACTATAGTTTTGAAACTATGGGAATATAATCGTCTCGTTTTGTATTTGAGAATTTAAACAAACTTTGACAAATAAGGCTCACCAAGAAGTAACCAAAGTAATATATTAGTATAATAGTCTATATATAGCTTTGAACCCCTTTAGATTGGATTCCAACCAACATATATTCCTAACTATAGTTTTGAAACAACGGGAAGAAAATCGTCTTGTTTTGCAACCTTTAGGAATTTGGAGAAACTTTAGACAAATTTGGCTCACCAAGAAGTAAACATAGTTGAATATATTAGTATAATAGTCTAAATATAGCTTTGAACCCCTTTAGAATGGATTCCAACCAATATATAGTCCTAACTATAGTTTTGAAACAATGGGAAGAAAACCGTCTCGTTTTGGTACCTTTGGGAATTTAGACAAACTTTGACAAATTTGGCTCACCAAGAAGTAACCAAAGTAATATATTAGTATAATAGTCTATATATAGCTTTGAACCCCTTTAGATTGGATTCCAACCAACGTATATTCCTAACTATAGTTTTGAAACAATGGGAATAAAATCGTCTCGTTTTGATACCTTTGGGAATTTGGACAAACTTTCGACAAATTTGGCTCACCAAGAAGTAACCAAAGTTTAATATATTAGTATAATACTCTAGATAGAGCTTTGAACCCCTTTAGATTGGATTTCAACCAATGTATAGTCCTAACTATAGGTTTTAAACTATGGGAATATAATCGTCTCATTTTGGTACATTTGAGAATTTGGACAAACTTTGACAAATTTGGCTCACCAAGAAGTAACCAAACTAATATATTAGTATAATAGTCTATATATAGCTTTGAACCCCTTTAGATTGGATTCCAACCAATATATAGTCCAAACTATTTTTTTGAAACAACGGGAAGAAAATCGTCTAGTTTTGGTACCTTTGGGAATTGGGAGAAATTTAGACAAATTTGGCTCACCAAGAAATAACCAAAATTGAATATATTAATATAATAGTCTAAATATAGCTTTGAACCCCTTTAGAATGGATTCCAACCAATATATAGTCCTAACTATAGTTTTGAAACAATGGGAAGAAAATCGTCTCGTTTTGGTACCTTTGGGAATTTGGACAAACTTTCGACAAATTTGGCTCACCAAGAAGTAACCAAAGTTTAATATATTAGTATAATAGTCTAGATAGAGCTTTGAACCCCTTTAGATTGGATTTCAACCAATGTATAGTCCTAACTATAGTTTTGAAACTATGGGAATATAATCGTCTCGTTTTGTATTTGAGAATTTAAACAAACTTTGACAAATTTGGCTCACCAAGAAGTAACCAAAGTAATATATTAGTATAATAGTCTATATATAGCTTTGAACCCCTTTAGATTGGATTCCAACCAACGTATATTCCTAACTATAGTTTTGAAACAATGGGAATAAAATCGTCTCGTTTTGATGCCTTTGGGAATTTGGACAAACTTTCGACAAATTTGGCTCACCAAGAAGTAACCAAAGTTTAATATATAAGTATAATACTCTAGATAGAGCTTTGAACCCCTTTAGATTGGATTTCAACCAATGTATATTCCTAACTATAGTTTTGAAACAACGGGAAGAAAATCGTCTCGTTTTGGTACCTTTGGGAATTTGGACAAACTTTCGACAAATTTGGCTCACCAAGAAGTAACCAAAGTTTAATATATTAGTATAATAGTCTAGATAGAGCATTGAACCCCTTTATATTGGATTTCAACCAATGTATAGTCCTAACTATAGTTTTGAAACTATGGGAATATAATCGTCTCGTTTTGGTACATTTGAGAATTTAAACAAACTTTGACAAATTTGGCTCACCAAGAAGTAACAAAACTAATATATTAGTATAATAGTCTAAATATAGCTTTGAACCCCTTTAGAATGGATTCCAACCAACGTATATTCCTAACTATAGTTTTGAAACAATGGGAATAAAATCGTCTCGTTTTGGTACCTTTGGGAATTGGGAGAAATTTAGACAAATTTGGCTCACCAAGAAGTAAACATAGTTGAATATATTAGTATAATAGTCTAAATATAGCTTTGAACCCCTTTAGAATGGATTCCAACCAATATATAGTCCTAACTATAGTTTTGAAACAATGGGAAGAAAATCGTCTCGTTTTGGTACCTTTGGGAATTTGGACAAACTTTCGACAAATTTGGCTCACCAAGAAGTAACCAAAGTTTAATATATTAGTATAATAGTCTAGATAGAGCTTTGAACCCCTTTAGATTGGATTTCAACCAATGTATAGTCCTAACTATAGTTTTGAAACTATGGGAATATAATCGTCTCGTTTTGTATTTGAGAATTTAAACAAACTTTGACAAATAAGGCTCACCAAGAAGTAACCAAAGTAATATATTAGTATAATAGTCTATATATAGCTTTGAACCCCTTTAGATTGGATTCCAACCAACATATATTCCTAACTATAGTTTTGAAACAACGGGAAGAAAATCGTCTTGTTTTGCAACCTTTAGGAATTTGGAGAAACTTTAGACAAATTTGGCTCACCAAGAAGTAAACATAGTTGAATATATTAGTATAATAGTCTAAATATAGCTTTGAACCCCTTTAGAATGGATTCCAACCAATATATAGTCCTAACTATAGTTTTGAAACAATGGGAAGAAAACCGTCTCGTTTTGGTACCTTTGGGAATTTAGACAAACTTTGACAAATTTGGCTCACCAAGAAGTAACCAAAGTAATATATTAGTATAATAGTCTATATATAGCTTTGAACCCCTTTAGATTGGATTCCAACCAACGTATATTCCTAACTATAGTTTTGAAACAATGGGAATAAAATCGTCTCGTTTTGATACCTTTGGGAATTTGGACAAACTTTCGACAAATTTGGCTCACCAAGAAGTAACCAAAGTTTAATATATTAGTATAATACTCTAGATAGAGCTTTGAACCCCTTTAGATTGGATTTCAACCAATGTATAGTCCTAACTATAGGTTTTAAACTATGGGAATATAATCGTCTCATTTTGGTACATTTGAGAATTTGGACAAACTTTGACAAATTTGGCTCACCAAGAAGTAACCAAACTAATATATTAGTATAATAGTCTATATATAGCTTTGAACCCCTTTAGATTGGATTCCAACCAATATATAGTCCAAACTATTTTTTTGAAACAACGGGAAGAAAATCGTCTAGTTTTGGTACCTTTGGGAATTGGGAGAAATTTAGACAAATTTGGCTCACCAAGAAATAACCAAAATTGAATATATTAATATAATAGTCTAAATATAGCTTTGAACCCCTTTAGAATGGATTCCAACCAATATATAGTCCTAACTATAGTTTTGAAACAATGGGAAGAAAATCGTCTCGTTTTGGTACCTTTGGGAATTTGGACAAACTTTCGACAAATTTGGCTCACCAAGAAGTAACCAAAGTTTAATATATTAGTATAATAGTCTAGATAGAGCTTTGAACCCCTTTAGATTGGATTTCAACCAATGTATAGTCCTAACTATAGTTTTGAAACTATGGGAATATAATCGTCTCGTTTTGGTACATTTGAGAATTTAAACAAACTTTGACAAATTTGGCTCACCAAGAAGTAACAAAACTAATATATTAGTATAATAGTCTAAATATAGCTTTGAACCCCTTTAGAATGGATTCCAACCAACGTATATTCCTAACTATAGTTTTGAAACAATGGGAATAAAATCGTCTCGTTTTGGTACCTTTGGGAATTGGGAGAAATTTAGACAAATTTGGCTCACCAAGAAGTAAACATAGTTGAATATATTAGTATAATAGTCTAAATATAGCTTTGAACCCCTTTAGAATGGATTCCAACCAATATATAGTCCTAACTATAGTTTTGAAACAATGGGAAGAAAATCGTCTCGTTTTGGTACCTTTGGGAATTTGGACAAACTTTGACAAATTTGGCTCACCAAGAAGTAACCAAAGTAATATATTAGTATAATAGTCTATATATAGCTTTGAACCCCTTTAGATTGGATTCCAACCAACGTATATTCCTAACTATAGTTTTGAAACAATGGGAATAAAATCGTCTCGTTTTGATGCCTTTGGGAATTTGGACAAACTTTCGACAAATTTGGCTCACCAAGAAGTAACCAAAGTTTAATATATTAGTATAATACTCTAGATAGAGCTTTGAACCCCTTTAGATTGGATTTCAACCAATGTATAGTACTAACTATAGGTTTTAAACTATGGGAATATAATCGTCTCGTTTTGGTACATTTGAGAATTTAAACAAACTTTGACAAATTTGGCTCACCAAGAAGTAACCAAAGTAATATATTAGTATAATAGTCTATATATAGCTTTGAACCCCTTTAGATTGGATTCCAACCAATATATAGTCCAAACTATTTTTTTGAAACACGGGAAGAAAATCGTCTAGTTTTGGTACCTTTGGGAATTGGGAGAAATTTAGACAAATTTGGCTCACCAAGAAATAACCAAAATTGAATATATTAATATAATAGTCTAAATATAGCTTTGAACCCCTTTAGAATGGATTCCAACCAATATATAGTCCTAACTATAGTTTTGAAACAATGGGAAGAAAATCGTCTCGTTTTGGTACCTTTGGGAATTTGGACAAACTTTGACAAATTTGGCTCACCAAGAAGTAACCAAAGTAATATATTAGTATAATAGTCTATATATAGCTTTGAACCCCTTTAGATTGGATTTCAACCAATGTATACTCCTAACTATAGTTTTGAAACTATGGGAATGTAATCGTCTCGTTTTGTATTTGAGAATTTAAACAAACTTTGACAAATTTGGCTCACCAAGAAGTAACCAAACTAATATATTAGTATAATAGTCTATATATAGCTTTGAACCCCTTTAGATTGGATTCCAACCAATATATAGTCCAAACTATTTTTTTGAAACAACGGGAAGAAAATCGTCTAGTTTTGGTACCTTTGGGAATTGGGAGAAATTTAGACAAATTTGGCTCACCAAGAAATAACCAAAATTGAATATATTAATATAATAGTCTAAATATAGCTTTGAACCCCTTTAGAATGGATTCCAACCAATATATAGTCCTACCTATAGTTTTGAAACAATGGGAAGAAAATCGTCTCGTTTTGGTACCTTTGGGAATTTGGACAAACTTTGACAAATTTGGCTCACCAAGAAGTAACCAAAGTAATATATTAGTATAATAGTCTATATATAGCTTTGAACCCCTTTAGATTGGATTCCAACCAATATATAGTCCAAACTATTTTTTTGAAACAACGGGAAGAAAATCGTCTAGTTTTGGTACCTTTGGGAATTGGGAGAAATTTAGACAAATTTGGCTCACCAAGAAGTAAACATAGTTGAATATATTAGTATAATAGTCTAAATATAGCTTTGAACCCCTTTAGAATGGATTCCAACCAATATATAGTCCTAACTATAGTTTTGAAACAATGGGAAGAAAATCGTCTCGTTTTGGTACCTTTGGGAATTTGGACAAACTTTCGACAAATTTGGCTCACCAAGAAGTAACCAAAGATTAATATATTAGTATAATAGTCTAGATAGAGCTTTGAACCCCTTTAGATTGGATTTCAACCAATGTATATTCCTAACTATAGTTTTGAAACAATGAGAATAAAATCGTCTCGCTTTGATGCCTTTGGGAATTTGAACAAACTTTCGACAAATTTGGCTCACCAAGAAGTAACCAAAGTTTAATATATTAGTATAATAGTCTAGATAGAGCTTTGAACCCCTTTAGATTGGATTTCAACCAATGTATAGTCCTAACTATAGTTTTGAAACTATGGGAATATAATCGTCTCGTTTTGTCATTGAGAATTTAAACAAATTTTGACAAATTTGGCTCACCAAGAAGTAACCAAAGTAATATATTAGTATAATAGTCTATATATAGCTTTGAACCCCTTTAGATTGGATTCCAACCAACGTATATTCCTAACTATAGTTTTGAAACAATGGGAATAAAATCGTCTCGTTTTGATGCCTTTGGGAATTTGGACAAACTTTCGACAAATTTGGCTCACCAAGAAGTAACCAAAGTTTAATATATAAGTATAATACTCTAGATAGAGCTTTGAACCCCTTTAGATTGGATTTCAACCAATGTATATTCATAACTATAGGTTTTAAACTATGGGAATATAATCGTCTCATTTTGGTACATTTGAGAATTTGGACAAACTTTGACAAATTTGGCTCACCAAGAAGTAACCAAACTAATATATTAGTATAATAGTCTATATATAGCTTTGAATCCCTTTAGATTGGATTCCAACCAATATATAGTCCAAACTATTTTTTTGAAACAACGGGAAGAAAATCGTCTAGTTTTGGTACCTTTGGGAATTGGGAGAAATTTAGACAAATTTGGCTCACCAAGAAATAACCAAAATTGAATATATTAATATAATAGTCTAAATATAGCTTTGAACCCCTTTAGAATGGATTCCAACCAATATATAGTCCTAACTATAGTTTTGAAACAATGGGAAGAAAATCGTCTCGTTTTGGTACCTTTGGGAATTTAGACAAACTTTGACAAATTTGGCTCACCAAGAAGTAACCAAAGTTTAATATATTAGTATAATAGTCTAGATAGAGCTTTGAACCCCTTTAGATTGGATTTCAACCAATGTATAGTCCTAACTATAGTTTTGAAACTATGGGAAGAAAATCGTCTCGTTTTGGTACCTTTGGGAATTTGGACAAACTTTCGACAAATTTGGCTCACCAAGAAGTAACCAAAGATTAATATATTAGTATAATAGTCTAGATAGAGCTTTGAACCCCTTTAGATTGGATTTCAACCAATGTATATTCCTAACTATAGTTTTGAAACAATGAGAATAAAATCGTCTCGCTTTGATGCCTTTGGGAATTTGAACAAACTTTCGACAAATTTGGCTCACCAAGAAGTAACCAAAGTTTAATATATTAGTATAATAGTCTAGATAGAGCTTTGAACCCCTTTAGATTGGATTTCAACCAATGTATAGTCCTAACTATAGTTTTGAAACTATGGGAATATAATCGTCTCGTTTTGTCATTGAGAATTTAAACAAACTTTGACAAATTTGGCTCACCAAGAAGTAACCAAAGTAATATATTAGTATAATAGTCTATATATAGCTTTGAACCCCTTTAGATTGGATTCCAACCAACGTATATTCCTAACTATAGTTTTGAAACAATGGGAATAAAATCGTCTCGTTTTGATGCCTTTGGGAATTTGGACAAACTTTCGACAAATTTGGCTCACCAAGAAGTAACCAAAGTTTAATATATAAGTATAATACTCTAGATAGAGCTTTGAACCCCTTTAGATTGGATTTCAACCAATGTATATTCATAACTATAGGTTTTAAACTATGGGAATATAATCGTCTCATTTTGGTACATTTGAGAATTTGGACAAACTTTGACAAATTTGGCTCACCAAGAAGTAACCAAACTAATATATTAGTATAATAGTCTATATATAGCTTTGAATCCCTTTAGATTGGATTCCAACCAATATATAGTCCAAACTATTTTTTTGAAACAACGGGAAGAAAATCGTCTAGTTTTGGTACCTTTGGGAATTGGGAGAAATTTAGACAAATTTGGCTCACCAAGAAATAACCAAAATTGAATATATTAATATAATAGTCTAAATATAGCTTTGAACCCCTTTAGAATGGATTCCAACCAATATATAGTCCTAACTATAGTTTTGAAACAATGGGAAGAAAATCGTCTCGTTTTGGTACCTTTGGGAATTTAGACAAACTTTGACAAATTTGGCTCACCAAGAAGTAACCAAAGTAATATATTAGTATAATAGTCTATATATAGCTTTGAACCCCTTTAGATTGGATTTCAACCAATGTATAGTCCTAACTATAGGTTTTAAACTATGGGAATATAATCGTCTCATTTTGGTACATTTGAGAATTTGGACAAACTTTGACAAATTTGGCTCACCAAGAAGTAACCAAACTAATATATTAGTATAATAGTCTATATATAGCTTTGAACCCCTTTAGATTGGATTCCAACCAATATATAGTCCAAACTATTTTTTTGAAACAACGGGAAGAAAATCGTCTAGTTTTGGTACCTTTGGGAATTGGGAGAAATTTAGACAAATTTGGCTCACCAAGAAATAACCAAAATTGAATATATTAATATAATAGTCTAAATATAGCTTTGAACCCCTTTAGAATGGATTCCAACCAATATATAGTCCTAACTATAGTTTTGAAACAATGGGAAGAAAATCGTCTCGTTTTGGTACCTTTGGGAATTTGGACAAACTTTGACAAATTTGGCTCACCAAGAAGTAACCAAAGTAATATATTAGTATAATAGTCTATATATAGCTTTGAACCCCTTTAGATTGGATTCCAACCAACGTATATTCCTAACTATAGTTTTGAAACAATGGGAATAAAATCGTCTCGTTTTGATGCCTTTGGGAATTTGGACAAACTTTCGACAAATTTGGCTCACCAAGAAGTAACCAAAGTTTAATATATTAGTATAATAGTCTAGATAGAGCTTTGAACCCCTTTAGATTGGATTTCAACCAATGTATAGTCCTAACTATAGTTTTGAAACTATGGGAATATAATCGTCTCGTTTTGTATTTGAGAATTTAAACAAACTTTGACAAATTTGGCTCACCAAGAAGTAACCAAAGTAATATATTAGTATAATAGTCTATATATAGCTTTGAACCCCTTTAGATTGGATTCCAACCAATATATAGTCCAAACTATTTTTTTGAAACAACGGGAAGAAAATCGTCTAGTTTTGGTACCTTTGGGAATTGGGAGAAATTTAGACAAATTTGGCTCACCAAGAAATAACCAAAATTGAATATATTAATATAATAGTCTAAATATAGCTTTGAACCCCTTTAGAATGGATTCCAACCAATCTATAGTCCTAACTATAGTTTTGAAACAATGGGAAGAAAATCGTCTCGTTTTGGTACCTTTGGGAATTTGGACAAACTTTGACAAATTTGGCTCACCAAGAAGTAACCAAAGTAATATATTAGTATAATAGTCTATATATAGCTTTGAACCCCTTTAGATTGGATTCCAACCAATATATAGTCCAAACTATTTTTTTGAAACAACGGGAAGAAAATCGTCTAGTTTTGGTACCTTTGGGAATTGGGAGAAATTTAGACAAATTTGGCTCACCAAGAAATAACCAAAATTGAATATATTAATATAATAGTCTAAATATAGCTTTGAACCCCTTTAGAATGGATTCCAACCAATATATAGTCCTAACTATAGTTTTGAAACAATGGGAAGAAAATCGTCTCGTTTTGGTACCTTTGGGAATTTGGACAAACTTTGACAAATTTGGCTCACCAAGAAGTAACCAAAGTAATATATTAGTATAATAGTCTATATATAGCTTTGAACCCCTTTAGATTGGATTTCAACCAATGTATACTCCTAACTATAGTTTTGAAACTATGGGAATGTAATCGTCTCGTTTTGTATTTGAGAATTTAAACAAACTTTGACAAATTTGGCTCACCAAGAAGTAACCAAACTAATATATTAGTATAATAGTCTATATATAGCTTTGAACCCCTTTAGATTGGATTCCAACCAATATATAGTCCAAACTATTTTTTTGAAACAACGGGAAGAAAATCGTCTAGTTTTGGTACCTTTGGGAATTGGGAGAAATTTAGACAAATTTGGCTCACCAAGAAATAACCAAAATTGAATATATTAATATAATAGTCTAAATATAGCTTTGAACCCCTTTAGAATGGATTCCAACCAATCTATAGTCCTAACTATAGTTTTGAAACAATGGGAAGAAAATCGTCTCGTTTTGGTACCTTTGGGAATTTGGACAAACTTTGACAAATTTGGCTCACCAAGAAGTAACCAAAGTAATATATTAGTATAATAGTCTATATATAGCTTTGAACCCCTTTAGATTGGATTCCAACCAATATATAGTCCAAACTATTTTTTTGAAACAACGGGAAGAAAATCGTCTAGTTTTGGTACCTTTGGGAATTGGGAGAAATTTAGACAAATTTGGCTCACCAAGAAATAACCAAAATTGAATATATTAATATAATAGTCTAAATATAGCTTTGAACCCCTTTAGAATGGATTCCAACCAATATATAGTCCTAACTATAGTTTTGAAACAATGGGAAGAAAATCGTCTCGTTTTGGTACCTTTGGGAATTTGGACAAACTTTGACAAATTTGGCTCACCAAGAAGTAACCAAAGTAATATATTAGTATAATAGTCTATATATAGCTTTGAACCCCTTTAGATTGGATTTCAACCAATGTATACTCCTAACTATAGTTTTGAAACTATGGGAATGTAATCGTCTCGTTTTGTATTTGAGAATTTAAACAAACTTTGACAAATTTGGCTCACCAAGAAGTAACCAAACTAATATATTAGTATAATAGTCTATATATAGCTTTGAACCCCTTTAGATTGGATTCCAACCAATATATAGTCCAAACTATTTTTTTGAAACAACGGGAAGAAAATCGTCTAGTTTTGGTACCTTTGGGAATTGGGAGAAATTTAGACAAATTTGGCTCACCAAGAAATAACCAAAATTGAATATATTAATATAATAGTCTAAATATAGCTTTGAACCCCTTTAGAATGGATTCCAACCAATATATAGTCCTACCTATAGTTTTGAAACAATGGGAAGAAAATCGTCTCGTTTTGGTACCTTTGGGAATTTGGACAAACTTTGACAAATTTGGCTCACCAAGAAGTAACCAAACTAATATATTAGTATAATAGTCTATATATAGCTTTGAACCCCTTTAGATTGGATTCCAACCAATATATAGTCCAAACTATTTTTTTGAAACAACGGGAAGAAAATCGTCTAGTTTTGGTACCTTTGGGAATTGGGAGAAATTTAGACAAATTTGGCTCACCAAGAAATAACCAAAATTGAATATATTAATATAATAGTCTAAATATAGCTTTGAACCCCTTTAGAATGGATTCCAACCAATCTATAGTCCTAACTATAGTTTTGAAACAATGGGAAGAAAATCGTCTCGTTTTGGTACCTTTGGGAATTTGGACAAACTTTGACAAATTTGGCTCACCAAGAAGTAACCAAAGTAATATATTAGTATAATAGTCTATATATAGCTTTGAACCCCTTTAGATTGGATTCCAACCAATATATAGTCCAAACTATTTTTTTGAAACAACGGGAAGAAAATCGTCTAGTTTTGGTACCTTTGGGAATTGGGAGAAATTTAGACAAATTTGGCTCACCAAGAAATAACCAAAATTGAATATATTAATATAATAGTCTAAATATAGCTTTGAACCCCTTTAGAATGGATTCCAACCAATATATAGTCCTAACTATAGTTTTGAAACAATGGGAAGAAAATCGTCTCGTTTTGGTACCTTTGGGAATTTGGACAAACTTTGACAAATTTGGCTCACCAAGAAGTAACCAAAGTAATATATTAGTATAATAGTCTATATATAGCTTTGAACCCCTTTAGATTGGATTTCAACCAATGTATACTCCTAACTATAGTTTTGAAACTATGGGAATGTAATCGTCTCGTTTTGTATTTGAGAATTTAAACAAACTTTGACAAATTTGGCTCACCAAGAAGTAACCAAACTAATATATTAGTATAATAGTCTATATATAGCTTTGAACCCCTTTAGATTGGATTCCAACCAATATATAGTCCAAACTATTTTTTTGAAACAACGGGAAGAAAATCGTCTAGTTTTGGTACCTTTGGGAATTGGGAGAAATTTAGACAAATTTGGCTCACCAAGAAATAACCAAAATTGAATATATTAATATAATAGTCTAAATATAGCTTTGAACCCCTTTAGAATGGATTCCAACCAATATATAGTCCTACCTATAGTTTTGAAACAATGGGAAGAAAATCGTCTCGTTTTGGTACCTTTGGGAATTTGGACAAACTTTGACAAATTTGGCTCACCAAGAAGTAACCAAAGTAATATATTAGTATAATAGTCTATATATAGCTTTGAACCCCTTTAGATTGGATTCCAACCAATATATAGTCCAAACTATTTTTTTGAAACAACGGGAAGAAAATCGTCTAGTTTTGGTACCTTTGGGAATTGGGAGAAATTTAGACAAATTTGGCTCACCAAGAAGTAAACATAGTTGAATATATTAGTATAATAGTCTAAATATAGCTTTGAACCCCTTTAGAATGGATTCCAACCAATATATAGTCCTAACTATAGTTTTGAAACAATGGGAAGAAAATCGTCTCGTTTTGGTACCTTTGGGAATTTGGACAAACTTTCGACAAATTTGGCTCACCAAGAAGTAACCAAAGATTAATATATTAGTATAATAGTCTAGATAGAGCTTTGAACCCCTTTAGATTGGATTTCAACCAATGTATATTCCTAACTATAGTTTTGAAACAATGAGAATAAAATCGTCTCGCTTTGATGCCTTTGGGAATTTGAACAAACTTTCGACAAATTTGGCTCACCAAGAAGTAACCAAAGTTTAATATATTAGTATAATAGTCTAGATAGAGCTTTGAACCCCTTTAGATTGGATTTCAACCAATGTATAGTCCTAACTATAGTTTTGAAACTATGGGAATATAATCGTCTCGTTTTGTCATTGAGAATTTAAACAAACTTTGACAAATTTGGCTCACCAAGAAGTAACCAAAGTAATATATTAGTATAATAGTCTATATATAGCTTTGAACCCCTTTAGATTGGATTCCAACCAACGTATATTCCTAACTATAGTTTTGAAACAATGGGAATAAAATCGTCTCGTTTTGATGCCTTTGGGAATTTGGACAAACTTTCGACAAATTTGGCTCACCAAGAAGTAACCAAAGTTTAATATATAAGTATAATACTCTAGATAGAGCTTTGAACCCCTTTAGATTGGATTTCAACCAATGTATATTCCTAACTATAGGTTTTAAACTATGGGAATATAATCGTCTCATTTTGGTACATTTGAGAATTTGGACAAACTTTGACAAATTTGGCTCACCAAGAAGTAACCAAACTAATATATTAGTATAATAGTCTATATATAGCTTTGAATCCCTTTAGATTGGATTCCAACCAATATATAGTCCAAACTATTTTTTTGAAACAACGGGAAGAAAATCGTCTAGTTTTGGTACCTTTGGGAATTGGGAGAAATTTAGACAAATTTGGCTCACCAAGAAATAACCAAAATTGAATATATTAGTATAATAGTCTATATATAGCTTTGAACCCCTTTAGATTGGATTCCAACCAATATATAGTCCAAACTATTTTTTTGAAACAACGGGAAGAAAATCGTCTAGTTTTGGTACCTTTGGGAATTGGGAGAAATTTAGACAAATTTGGCTCACCAAGAAATAACCAAAATTGAATATATTAATATAATAGTCTAAATATAGCTTTGAACCCCTTTAGAATGGATTCCAACCAATCTATAGTCCTAACTATAGTTTTGAAACAATGGGAAGAAAATTGTCTCGTTTTGGTACCTTTGGGAATTTGGACAAACTTTGACAAATTTGGCTCACCAAGAAGTAACCAAAGTAATATATTAGTATAATAGTCTATATATAGCTTTGAACCCCTTTAGATTGGATTCCAACCAATATATAGTCCAAACTATTTTTTTGAAACAACGGGAAGAAAATCGTCTAGTTTTGGTACCTTTGGGAATTGGGAGAAATTTAGACAAATTTGGCTCACCAAGAAATAACCAAAATTGAATATATTAATATAATAGTCTAAATATAGCTTTGAACCCCTTTAGAATGGATTCCAACCAATATATAGTCCTAACTATAGTTTTGAAACAATGGGAAGAAAATCGTCTCGTTTTGGTACCTTTGGGAATTTGGACAAACTTTGACAAATTTGGCTCACCAAGAAGTAACCAAAGTAATATATTAGTATAATAGTCTATATATAGCTTTGAACCCCTTTAGATTGGATTCCAACCAATATATAGTCCAAACTATTTTTTTGAAACAACGGGAAGAAAATCGTCTAGTTTTGGTACCTTTGGGAATTGGGAGAAATTTAGACAAATTTGGCTCACCAAGAAATAACCAAAATTGAATATATTAATATAATAGTCTAAATATAGCTTTGAACCCCTTTAGAATGGATTCCAACCAATATATAGTCCTACCTATAGTTTTGAAACAATGGGAAGAAAATCGTCTCGTTTTGGTACCTTTGGGAATTTGGACAAACTTTGACAAATTTGGCTCACCAAGAAGTAACCAAAGTAATATATTAGTATAATAGTCTATATATAGCTTTGAACCCCTTTAGATTGGATTCCAACCAATATATAGTCCAAACTATTTTTTTGAAACAACGGGAAGAAAATCGTCTAGTTTTGGTACCTTTGGGAATTGGGAGAAATTTAGACAAATTTGGCTCACCAAGAAGTAAACATAGTTGAATATATTAGTATAATAGTCTAAATATAGCTTTGAACCCCTTTAGAATGGATTCCAACCAATATATAGTCCTAACTATAGTTTTGAAACAATGGGAAGAAAATCGTCTCGTTTTGGTACCTTTGGGAATTTGGACAAACTTTCGACAAATTTGGCTCACCAAGAAGTAACCAAAGATTAATATATTAGTATAATAGTCTAGATAGAGCTTTGAACCCCTTTAGATTGGATTTCAACCAATGTATATTCCTAACTATAGTTTTGAAACAATGAGAATAAAATCGTCTCGCTTTGATGCCTTTGGGAATTTGAACAAACTTTCGACAAATTTGGCTCACCAAGAAGTAACCAAAGTTTAATATATTAGTATAATAGTCTAGATAGAGCTTTGAACCCCTTTAGATTGGATTTCAACCAATGTATAGTCCTAACTATAGTTTTGAAACTATGGGAATATAATCGTCTCGTTTTGTCATTGAGAATTTAAACAAACTTTGACAAATTTGGCTCACCAAGAAGTAACCAAAGTAATATATTAGTATAATAGTCTATATATAGCTTTGAACCCCTTTAGATTGGATTCCAACCAACGTATATTCCTAACTATAGTTTTGAAACAATGGGAATAAAATCGTCTCGTTTTGATGCCTTTGGGAATTTGGACAAACTTTCGACAAATTTGGCTCACCAAGAAGTAACCAAAGTTTAATATATAAGTATAATACTCTAGATAGAGCTTTGAACCCCTTTAGATTGGATTTCAACCAATGTATATTCCTAACTATAGGTTTTAAACTATGGGAATATAATCGTCTCATTTTGGTACATTTGAGAATTTGGACAAACTTTGACAAATTTGGCTCACCAAGAAGTAACCAAACTAATATATTAGTATAATAGTCTATATATAGCTTTGAATCCCTTTAGATTGGATTCCAACCAATATATAGTCCAAACTATTTTTTTGAAACAACGGGAAGAAAATCGTCTAGTTTTGGTACCTTTGGGAATTGGGAGAAATTTAGACAAATTTGGCTCACCAAGAAATAACCAAAATTGAATATATTAGTATAATAGTCTATATATAGCTTTGAACCCCTTTAGATTGGATTCCAACCAATATATAGTCCAAACTATTTTTTTGAAACAACGGGAAGAAAATCGTCTAGTTTTGGTACCTTTGGGAATTGGGAGAAATTTAGACAAATTTGGCTCACCAAGAAATAACCAAAATTGAATATATTAATATAATAGTCTAAATATAGCTTTGAACCCCTTTAGAATGGATTCCAACCAATCTATAGTCCTAACTATAGTTTTGAAACAATGGGAAGAAAATTGTCTCGTTTTGGTACCTTTGGGAATTTGGACAAACTTTGACAAATTTGGCTCACCAAGAAGTAACCAAAGTAATATATTAGTATAATAGTCTATATATAGCTTTGAACCCCTTTAGATTGGATTCCAACCAATATATAGTCCAAACTATTTTTTTGAAACAACGGGAAGAAAATCGTCTAGTTTTGGTACCTTTGGGAATTGGGAGAAATTTAGACAAATTTGGCTCACCAAGAAATAACCAAAATTGAATATATTAATATAATAGTCTAAATATAGCTTTGAACCCCTTTAGAATGGATTCCAACCAATATATAGTCCTAACTATAGTTTTGAAACAATGGGAAGAAAATCGTCTCGTTTTGGTACCTTTGGGAATTTGGACAAACTTTGACAAATTTGGCTCACCAAGAAGTAACCAAAGTAATATATTAGTATAATAGTCTATATATAGCTTTGAACCCCTTTAGATTGGATTTCAACCAATGTATACTCCTAACTATAGTTTTGAAACTATGGGAATGTAATCGTCTCGTTTTGTATTTGAGAATTTAAACAAACTTTGACAAATTTGGCTCACCAAGAAGTAACCAAAGTAATATATTAGTATAATAGTCTATATATAGCTTTGAACCCCTTTAGATTGGATTCCAACCAATATATAGTCCAAACTATTTTTTTGAAACAACGGGAAGAAAATCGTCTAGTTTTGGTACCTTTGGGAATTGGGAGAAATTTAGACAAATTTGGCTCACCAAGAAATAACCAAAATTGAATATATTAATATAATAGTCTAAATATAGCTTTGAACCCCTTTAGAATGGATTCCAACCAATCTATAGTCCTAACTATAGTTTTGAAACAATGGGAAGAAAATCGTCTCGTTTTGGTACCTTTGGGAATTTGGACAAACTTTGACAAATTTGGCTCACCAAGAAGTAACCAAAGTAATATATTAGTATAATAGTCTATATATAGCTTTGAACCCCTTTAGATTGGATTCCAACCAATATATAGTCCAAACTATTTTTTTGAAACAACGGGAAGAAAATCGTCTAGTTTTGGTACCTTTGGGAATTGGGAGAAATTTAGACAAATTTGGCTCACCAAGAAATAACCAAAATTGAATATATTAATATAATAGTCTAAATATAGCTTTGAACCCCTTTAGAATGGATTCCAACCAATATATAGTCCTAACTATAGTTTTGAAACAATGGGAAGAAAATCGTCTCGTTTTGGTACCTTTGGGAATTTGGACAAACTTTGACAAATTTGGCTCACCAAGAAGTAACCAAAGTAATATATTAGTATAATAGTCTATATATAGCTTTGAACCCCTTTAGATTGGATTTCAACCAATGTATACTCCTAACTATAGTTTTGAAACTATGGGAATGTAATCGTCTCGTTTTGTATTTGAGAATTTAAACAAACTTTGACAAATTTGGCTCACCAAGAAGTAACCAAACTAATATATTAGTATAATAGTCTATATATAGCTTTGAACCCCTTTAGATTGGATTCCAACCAATATATAGTCCAAACTATTTTTTTGAAACAACGGGAAGAAAATCGTCTAGTTTTGGTACCTTTGGGAATTGGGAGAAATTTAGACAAATTTGGCTCACCAAGAAATAACCAAAATTGAATATATTAATATAATAGTCTAAATATAGCTTTGAACCCCTTTAGAATGGATTCCAACCAATATATAGTCCTACCTATAGTTTTGAAACAATGGGAAGAAAATCGTCTCGTTTTGGTACCTTTGGGAATTTGGACAAACTTTGACAAATTTGGCTCACCAAGAAGTAACCAAAGTAATATATTAGTATAATAGTCTATATATAGCTTTGAACCCCTTTAGATTGGATTCCAACCAATATATAGTCCAAACTATTTTTTTGAAACAACGGGAAGAAAATCGTCTAGTTTTGGTACCTTTGGGAATTGGGAGAAATTTAGACAAATTTGGCTCACCAAGAAGTAAACATAGTTGAATATATTAGTATAATAGTCTAAATATAGCTTTGAACCCCTTTAGAATGGATTCCAACCAATATATAGTCCTAACTATAGTTTTGAAACAATGGGAAGAAAATCGTCTCGTTTTGGTACCTTTGGGAATTTGGACAAACTTTCGACAAATTTGGCTCACCAAGAAGTAACCAAAGATTAATATATTAGTATAATAGTCTAGATAGAGCTTTGAACCCCTTTAGATTGGATTTCAACCAATGTATATTCCTAACTATAGTTTTGAAACAATGAGAATAAAATCGTCTCGTTTTGATGCCTTTGGGAATTTGAACAAACTTTCGACAAATTTGGCTCACCAAGAAGTAACCAAAGTTTAATATATTAGTATAATAGTCTAGATAGAGCTTTGAACCCCTTTAGATTGGATTTCAACCAATGTATAGTCCTAACTATAGTTTTGAAACTATGGGAATATAATCGTCTCGTTTTGTCATTGAGAATTTAAACAAACTTTGACAAATTTGGCTCACCAAGAAGTAACCAAAGTAATATATTAGTATAATAGTCTATATATAGCTTTGAACCCCTTTAGATTGGATTCCAACCAACGTATATTCCTAACTATAGTTTTGAAACAATGGGAATAAAATCGTCTCGTTTTGATGCCTTTGGGAATTTGGACAAACTTTCGACAAATTTGGCTCACCAAGAAGTAACCAAAGTTTAATATATAAGTATAATACTCTAGATAGAGCTTTGAACCCCTTTAGATTGGATTTCAACCAATGTATATTCCTAACTATAGGTTTTAAACTATGGGAATATAATCGTCTCATTTTGGTACATTTGAGAATTTGGACAAACTTTGACAAATTTGGCTCACCAAGAAGTAACCAAACTAATATATTAGTATAATAGTCTATATATAGCTTTGAACCCCTTTAGATTGGATTCCAACCAATATATAGTCCAAACTATTTTTTTGAAACAACGGGAAGAAAATCGTCTAGTTTTGGTACCTTTGGGAATTGGGAGAAATTTAGACAAATTTGGCTCACCAAGAAATAACCAAAATTGAATATATTAATATAATAGTCTAAATATAGCTTTGAACCCCTTTAGAATGGATTCCAACCAATATATAGTCCTAACTATAGTTTTGAAACAATGGGAAGAAAATCGTCTCGTTTTGGTACCTTTGGGAATTTGGACAAACTTTGACAAATTTGGCTCACCAAGAAGTAACCAAAGTAATATATTAGTATAATAGTCTATATATAGCTTTGAACCCCTTTAGATTGGATTTCAACCAATGTATACTCCTAATTATAGTTTTGAAACTATGGGAATGTAATCGTCTCGTTTTGTATTTGAGAATTTAAACAAACTTTGACAAATTTGGCTCACCAAGAAGTAACCAAACTAATATATTAGTATAATAGTCTATATATAGCTTTGAACCCCTTTAGATTGGATTCCAACCAATATATAGTCCAAACTATTTTTTTGAAACAACGGGAAGAAAATCGTCTAGTTTTGGTACCTTTGGGAATTGGGAGAAATTTAGACAAATTTGGCTCACCAAGAAATAACCAAAATTGAATATATTAATATAATAGTCTAAATATAGCTTTGAACCCCTTTAGAATGGATTCCAACCAATATATAGTCCTACCTATAGTTTTGAAACAATGGGAAGAAAATCGTCTCGTTTTGGTACCTTTGGGAATTTGGACAAACTTTGACAAATTTGGCTCACCAAGAAGTAACCAAAGTAATATATTAGTATAATAGTCTATATATAGCTTTGAACCCCTTTAGATTGGATTCCAACCAATATATAGTCCAAACTATTTTTTTGAAACAACGGGAAGAAAATCGTCTAGTTTTGGTACCTTTGGGAATTGGGAGAAATTTAGACAAATTTGGCTCACCAAGAAATAACCAAAATTGAATATATTAGTATAATAGTCTATATATAGCTTTGAACCCCTTTAGATTGGATTCCAACCAATATATAGTCCAAACTATTTTTTTGAAACAACGGGAAGAAAATCGTCTAGTTTTGGTACCTTTGGGAATTGGGAGAAATTTAGACAAATTTGGCTCACCAAGAAATAACCAAAATTGAATATATTAATATAATAGTCTAAATATAGCTTTGAACCCCTTTAGAATGGATTCCAACCAATCTATAGTCCTAACTATAGTTTTGAAACAATGGGAAGAAAATTGTCTCGTTTTGGTACCTTTGGGAATTTGGACAAACTTTGACAAATTTGGCTCACCAAGAAGTAACCAAAGTAATATATTAGTATAATAGTCTATATATAGCTTTGAACCCCTTTAGATTGGATTCCAACCAATATATAGTCCAAACTATTTTTTTGAAACAACGGGAAGAAAATCGTCTAGTTTTGGTACCTTTGGGAATTGGGAGAAATTTAGACAAATTTGGCTCACCAAGAAATAACCAAAATTGAATATATTAATATAATAGTCTAAATATAGCTTTGAACCCCTTTAGAATGGATTCCAACCAATATATAGTCCTAACTATAGTTTTGAAACAATGGGAAGAAAATCGTCTCGTTTTGGTACCTTTGGGAATTTGGACAAACTTTGACAAATTTGGCTCACCAAGAAGTAACCAAAGTAATATATTAGTATAATAGTCTATATATAGCTTTGAACCCCTTTAGATTGGATTTCAACCAATGTATACTCCTAACTATAGTTTTGAAACTATGGGAATGTAATCGTCTCGTTTTGTATTTGAGAATTTAAACAAACTTTGACAAATTTGGCTCACCAAGAAGTAACCAAACTAATATATTAGTATAATAGTCTATATATAGCTTTGAACCCCTTTAGATTGGATTCCAACCAATATATAGTCCAAACTATTTTTTTGAAACAACGGGAAGAAAATCGTCTAGTTTTGGTACCTTTGGGAATTGGGAGAAATTTAGACAAATTTGGCTCACCAAGAAATAACCAAAATTGAATATATTAATATAATAGTCTAAATATAGCTTTGAACCCCTTTAGAATGGATTCCAACCAATATATAGTCCTACCTATAGTTTTGAAACAATGGGAAGAAAATCGTCTCGTTTTGGTACCTTTGGGAATTTGGACAAACTTTGACAAATTTGGCTCACCAAGAAGTAACCAAAGTAATATATTAATATAATAGTCTAAATATAGCTTTGAACCCCTTTAGAATGGATTCCAACCAATATATAGTCCTAACTATAGTTTTGAAACAATGGGAAGAAAATCGTCTCGTTTTGGTACCTTTGGGAATTTGGACAAACTTTGACAAATTTGGCTCACCAAGAAGTAACCAAAGTAATATATTAGTATAATAGTCTATATATAGCTTTGAACCCCTTTAGATTGGATTTCAACCAATGTATACTCCTAACTATAGTTTTGAAACTATGGGAATGTAATCGTCTCGTTTTGTATTTGAGAATTTAAACAAACTTTGACAAATTTGGCTCACCAAGAAGTAACCAAACTAATATATTAGTATAATAGTCTATATATAGCTTTGAACCCCTTTAGATTGGATTCCAACCAATATATAGTCCAAACTATTTTTTTGAAACAACGGGAAGAAAATCGTCTAGTTTTGGTACCTTTGGGAATTGGGAGAAATTTAGACAAATTTGGCTCACCAAGAAATAACCAAAATTGAATATATTAATATAATAGTCTAAATATAGCTTTGAACCCCTTTAGAATGGATTCCAACCAATATATAGTCCTACCTATAGTTTTGAAACAATGGGAAGAAAATCGTCTCGTTTTGGTACCTTTGGGAATTTGGACAAACTTTGACAAATTTGGCTCACCAAGAAGTAACCAAAGTAATATATTAGTATAATAGTCTATATATAGCTTTGAACCCCTTTAGATTGGATTGCAACCAATATATAGTCCAAACTATTTTTTTGAAACAACGGGAAGAAAATCGTCTAGTTTTGGTACCTTTGGGAATTGGGAGAAATTTAGACAAATTTGGCTCACCAAGAAGTAAACATAGTTGAATATATTAGTATAATAGTCTAAATATAGCTTTGAACCCCTTTAGAATGGATTCCAACCAATATATAGTCCTAACTATAGTTTTGAAACAATGGGAAGAAAATCGTCTCGTTTTGGTACCTTTGGGAATTTGGACAAACTTTCGACAAATTTGGCTCACCAAGAAGTAACCAAAGATTAATATATTAGTATAATAGTCTAGATAGAGCTTTGAACCCCTTTAGATTGGATTTCAACCAATGTATATTCCTAACTATAGTTTTGAAACAATGAGAATAAAATCGTCTCGTTTTGATGCCTTTGGGAATTTGGACAAACTTTCGACAAATTTGGCTCACCAAGAAGTAACCAAAGTTTAATATATTAGTATAATAGTCTAGATAGAGCTTTGAACCCCTTTAGATTGGATTTCAACCAATGTATAGTCCTAACTATAGTTTTGAAACTATGGGAATATAATCGTCTCGTTTTGTCATTGAGAATTTAAACAAACTTTGACAAATTTGGCTCACCAAGAAGTAACCAAAGTAATATATTAGTATAATAGTCTATATATAGCTTTGAACCCCTTTAGATTGGATTCCAACCAACGTATATTCCTAACTATAGTTTTGAAACAATGGGAATAAAATCGTCTCGTTTTGATGCCTTTGGGAATTTGGACAAACTTTCGACAAATTTGGCTCACCAAGAAGTAACCAAAGTTTAATATATAAGTATAATACTCTAGATAGAGCTTTGAACCCCTTTAGATTGGATTTCAACCAATGTATATTCCTAACTATAGGTTTTAAACTATGGGAATATAATCGTCTCATTTTGGTACATTTGAGAATTTGGACAAACTTTGACAAATTTGGCTCACCAAGAAGTAACCAAACTAATATATTAGTATAATAGTCTATATATAGCTTTGAACCCCTTTAGATTGGATTCCAACCAATATATAGTCCAAACTATTTTTTTGAAACAACGGGAAGAAAATCGTCTAGTTTTGGTACCTTTGGGAATTGGGAGAAATTTAGACAAATTTGGCTCACCAAGAAATAACCAAAATTGAATATATTAATATAATAGTCTAAATATAGCTTTGAACCCCTTTAGAATGGATTCCAACCAATATATAGTCCTAACTATAGTTTTGAAACAATGGGAAGAAAATCATCTCGTTTTGGTACCTTTGGGAATTTGGACAAACTTTGACAAATTTGGCTCACCAAGAAATAACCAAAATTGAATATATTAATATAATAGTCTAAATATAGCTTTGAACCCCTTTAGAATGGATTCCAACCAATATATAGTCCTAACTATAGTTTTGAAACAATGGGAAGAAAATCGTCTCGTTTTGGTACCTTTGGGAATTTGGACAAACTTTGACAAATTTGGCTCACAAAGAAGTAACCAAAGTAATATATTAGTATAATAGTCTATATATAGCTTTGAACCCCTTTAGATTGGATTTCAACCAATGTATAGTCCTAACTATAGTTTTGAAACTATGGGAATGTAATCGTCTCGTTTTGTATTTGAGAATTTAAACAAACTTTGACAAATTTGGCTCACCAAGAAGTAACCAAACTAATATATTAGTATAATAGTCTATATATAGCTTTGAACCCCTTTAGATTGGATTCCAACCAATATATAGTCCAAACTATTTTTTTGAAACAACGGGAAGAAAATCGTCTAGTTTTGGTACCTTTGGGAATTGGGAGAAATTTAGACAAATTTGGCTCACCAAGAAATAACCAAAATTGAATATATTAATATAATAGTCTAAATATAGCTTTGAACCCCTTTAGAATGGATTCCAACCAATCTATAGTCCTAACTATAGTTTTGAAACAATGGGAAGAAAATTGTCTCGTTTTGGTACCTTTGGGAATTTGGACAAACTTTGACAAATTTGGCTCACCAAGAAGTAACCAAAGTAATATATTAGTATAATAGTCTATATATAGCTTTGAACCCCTTTAGATTGGATTCCAACCAATATATAGTCCAAACTATTTTTTTGAAACAACGGGAAGAAAATCGTCTAGTTTTGGTACCTTTGGGAATTGGGAGAAATTTAGACAAATTTGGCTCACCAAGAAATAACCAAAATTGAATATATTAATATAATAGTCTAAATATAGCTTTGAACCCCTTTAGAATGGATTCCAACCAATATATAGTCCTAACTATAGTTTTGAAACAATGGGAAGAAAATCGTCTCGTTTTGGTACCTTTGGGAATTTGGACAAACTTTGACAAATTTGGCTCACCAAGAAGTAACCAAAGTAATATATTAGTATAATAGTCTATATATAGCTTTGAACCCCTTTAGATTGGATTTCAACCAATGTATAGTCCTAACTATAGTTTTGAAACTATGGGAATGTAATCGTCTCGTTTTGTATTTGAGAATTTAAACAAACTTTGACAAATTTGGCTCACCAAGAAGTAACCAAACTAATATATTAGTATAATAGTCTATATATAGCTTTGAACCCCTTTAGATTGGATTCCAACCAATATATAGTCCAAACTATTTTTTTGAAACAACGGGAAGAAAATCGTCTAGTTTTGGTACCTTTGGGAATTGGGAGAAATTTAGACAAATTTGGCTCACCAAGAAATAACCAAAATTGAATATATTAATATAATAGTCTAAATATAGCTTTGAACCCCTTTAGAATGGATTCCAACCAATATATAGTCCTAACTATAGTTTTGAAACAATGGGAAGAAAATCGTCTCGTTTTGGTACCTTTGGGAATTTGGACAAACTTTGACAAATTTGGCTCACCAAGAAGTAACCAAAGTAATATATTAGTATAATAGTCTATATATAGCTTTGAACCCCTTTAGATTGGATTCCAACCAATATATAGTCCAAACTATTTTTTTGAAACAACGGGAAGAAAATCGTCTAGTTTTGGTACCTTTGGGAATTGGGAGAAATTTAGACAAATTTGGCTCACCAAGAAATAACCAAAATTGAATATATTAATATAATAGTCTAAATATAGCTTTGAACCCCTTTAGAATGGATTCCAACCAATATATAGTCCTAACTATAGTTTTGAAACAATGGGAAGAAAATCGTCTCGTTTTGGTACCTTTGGGAATTTGGACAAACTTTGACAAATTTGGCTCACCAAGAAGTAACCAAAGTAATATATTAGTATAATAGTCTATATATAGCTTTGAACCCCTTTAGATTGGATTTCAACCAATGTATAGTCCTAACTATAGTTTTGAAACTATGGGAATGTAATCGTCTCGTTTTGTATTTGAGAATTTAAACAAACTTTGACAAATTTGGCTCACCAAGAAGTAACCAAACTAATATATTAGTATAATAGTCTATATATAGCTTTGAACCCCTTTAGATTGGATTCCAACCAATATATAGTCCAAACTATTTTTTTGAAACAACGGGAAGAAAATCGTCTAGTTTTGGTACCTTTGGGAATTGGGAGAAATTTAGACAAATTTGGCTCACCAAGAAATAACCAAAATTGAATATATTAATATAATAGTCTAAATATAGCTTTGAACCCCTTTAGAATGGATTCCAACCAATATATAGTCCTAACTATAGTTTTGAAACAATGGGAAGAAAATCGTCTCGTTTTGGTACCTTTGGGAATTTGGACAAACTTTGACAAATTTGGCTCACCAAGAAGTAACCAAAGTAATATATTAGTATAATAGTCTATATATAGCTTTGAACCCCTTTAGATTGGATTCCAACCAATATATAGTCCAAACTATTTTTTTGAAACAACGGGAAGAAAATCGTCTAGTTTTGGTACCTTTGGGAATTGGGAGAAATTTAGACAAATTTGGCTCACCAAGAAGTAAACATAGTTGAATATATTAGTATAATAGTCTAAATATAGCTTTGAACCCCTTTAGAATGGATTCCAACCAATATATAGTCCTAACTATAGTTTTGAAACAATGGGAAGAAAATCGTCTCGTTTTGGTACCTTTGGGAATTTGGACAAACTTTCGACAAATTTGGCTCACCAAGAAGTAACCAAAGTTTAATATATTAGTATAATAGTCTAGATAGAGCTTTGAACCCCTTTAGATTGGATTTCAACCAATGTATAGTCCTAACTATAGTTTTGAAACTATGGGAATATAATCGTCTCGTGTTGTATTTGAGAATTTAAACAAACTTTGACAAATAAGGCTCACCAAGAAGTAACCAAAGTAATATATTAGTATAATAGTCTATATATAGCTTTGAACCCCTTTAGATTGGATTCCAACCAACGTATATTCCTAACTATAGTTTTGAAACAACGGGAAGAAAATCGTCTTGTTTTGCAACCTTTAGGAATTTGGAGAAACTTTAGACAAATTTGGCTCACCAAGAAGTAAACATAGTTGAATATATTAGTATAATAGTCTAAATATAGCTTTGAACCCCTTTAGAATGGATTCCAACCAATATATAGTCCTAACTATAGTTTTGAAACAATGGGAAGAAAACCGTCTCGTTTTGGTACCTTTGGGAATTTAGACAAACTTTGACAAATTTGGCTCACCAAGAAGTAACCAAAGTAATATATTAGTATAATAGTCTATATATAGCTTTGAACCCCTTTAGATTGGATTCCAACCAACGTATATTCCTAACTATAGTTTTGAAACAATGGGAATAAAATCGTCTCGTTTTGATACCTTTGGGAATTTGGACAAACTTTCGACAAATTTGGCTCACCAAGAAGTAACCAAAGTTTAATATATTAGTATAATACTCTAGATAGAGCTTTGAACCCCTTTAGATTGGATTTCAACCAATGTATAGTCCTAACTATAGGTTTTAAACTATGGGAATATAATCGTCTCATTTTGGTACATTTGAGAATTTGGACAAACTTTGACAAATTTGGCTCACCAAGAAGTAACCAAACTAATATATTAGTATAATAGTCTATATATAGCTTTGAACCCCTTTAGATTGGATTCCAACCAATATATAGTCCAAACTATTTTTTTGAAACAACGGGAAGAAAATCGTCTAGTTTTGGTACCTTTGGGAATTGGGAGAAATTTAGACAAATTTGGCTCACCAAGAAATAACCAAAATTGAATATATTAATATAATAGTCTAAATATAGCTTTGAACCCCTTTAGAATGGATTCCAACCAATATATAGTCCTAACTATAGTTTTGAAACAATGGGAAGAAAATCGTCTCGTTTTGGTACCTTTGGGAATTTGGACAAACTTTGACAAATTTGGCTCACCAAGAAGTAACCAAAGTAATATATTAGTATAATAGTCTATATATAGCTTTGAACCCCTTTAGATTGGATTCCAACCAACGTATATTCCTAACTATAGTTTTGAAACAATGGGAATAAAATCGTCTCGTTTTGATGCCTTTGGGAATTTGGACAAACTTTCGACAAATTTGGCTCACCAAGAAGTAACCAAAGTTTAATATATTAGTATAATAGTCTAGATAGAGCTTTGAACCCCTTTAGATTGGATTTCAACCAATGTATAGTCCTAACTATAGTTTTGAAACTATGGGAATATAATCGTCTCGTTTTGTATTTGAGAATTTAAACAAACTTTGACCAAATTTGGCTCACCAAGAAGTAACCAAAGTAATATATTAGTATAATAGTCTATATATAGCTTTGAACCCCTTTAGATTGGATTCCAACCAATATATAGTCCAAACTATTTTTTTGAAACAACGGGAAGAAAATCGTCTAGTTTTGGTACCTTTGGGAATTGGGAGAAATTTAGACAAATTTGGCTCACCAAGAAATAACCAAAATTGAATATATTAATATAATAGTCTAAATATAGCTTTGAACCCCTTTAGAATGGATTCCAACCAATCTATAGTCCTAACTATAGTTTTGAAACAATGGGAAGAAAATTGTCTCGTTTTGGTACCTTTGGGAATTTGGACAAACTTTGACAAATTTGGCTCACCAAGAAGTAACCAAAGTAATATATTAGTATAATAGTCTATATATAGCTTTGAACCCCTTTAGATTGGATTCCAACCAATATATAGTCCAAACTATTTTTTTGAAACAACGGGAAGAAAATCGTCTAGTTTTGGTACCTTTGGGAATTGGGAGAAATTTAGACAAATTTGGCTCACCAAGAAATAACCAAAATTGAATATATTAATATAATAGTCTAAATATAGCTTTGAACCCCTTTAGAATGGATTCCAACCAATATATAGTCCTAACTATAGTTTTGAAACAATGGGAAGAAAATCGTCTCGTTTTGGTACCTTTGGGAATTTGGACAAACTTTGACAAATTTGGCTCACCAAGAAGTAACCAAAGTAATATATTAGTATAATAGTCTATATATAGCTTTGAACCCCTTTAGATTGGATTTCAACCAATGTATACTCCTAACTATAGTTTTGAAACTATGGGAATGTAATCGTCTCGTTTTGTATTTGAGAATTTAAACAAACTTTGACAAATTTGGCTCACCAAGAAGTAACCAAACTAATATATTAGTATAATAGTCTATATATAGCTTTGAACCCCTTTAGATTGGATTCCAACCAATATATAGTCCAAACTATTTTTTTGAAACAACGGGAAGAAAATCGTCTAGTTTTGGTACCTTTGGGAATTGGGAGAAATTTAGACAAATTTGGCTCACCAAGAAATAACCAAAATTGAATATATTAATATAATAGTCTAAATATAGCTTTGAACCCCTTTAGAATGGATTCCAACCAATATATAGTCCTACCTATAGTTTTGAAACAATGGGAAGAAAATCGTCTCGTTTTGGTACCTTTGGGAATTTGGACAAACTTTGACAAATTTGGCTCACCAAGAAGTAACCAAAGTAATATATTAGTATAATAGTCTATATATAGCTTTGAACCCCTTTAGATTGGATTCCAACCAATATATAGTCCAAACTATTTTTTTGAAACAACGGGAAGAAAATCGTCTAGTTTTGGTACCTTTGGGAATTGGGAGAAATTTAGACAAATTTGGCTCACAAAGAAATAACCAAAATTGAATATATTAATATAATAGTCTAAATATAGCTTTGAACCCCTTTAGAATGGATTCCAACCAATATATAGTCCTACCTATAGTTTTGAAACTATGGGAATATAATCGTCTCGTTTTGTCATTGAGAATTTAAACAAACTTTGACAAATTTGGCTCACCAAGAAGTAACCAAAGTAATATATTAGTATAATAGTCTATATATAGCTTTGAACCCCTTTAGATTGGATTCCAACCAACGTATATTCCTAACTATAGTTTTGAAACAATGGGAATAAAATCGTCTCGTTTTGATGCCTTTGGGAATTTGGACAAACTTTCGACAAATTTGGCTCACCAAGAAGTAACCAAAGTTTAATATATAAGTATAATACTCTAGATAGAGCTTTGAACCCCTTTAGATTGGATTTCAACCAATGTATATTCCTAACTATAGGTTTTAAACTATGGGAATATAATCGTCTCATTTTGGTACATTTGAGAATTTGGACAAACTTTGACAAATTTGGCTCACCAAGAAGTAACCAAACTAATATATTAGTATAATAGTCTATATATAGCTTTGAACCCCTTTAGATTGGATTCCAACCAATATATAGTCCAAACTATTTTTTTGAAACAACGGGAAGAAAATCGTCTAGTTTTGGTACCTTTGGGAATTGGGAGAAATTTAGACAAATTTGGCTCACCAAGAAATAACCAAAATTGAATATATTAATATAATAGTCTAAATATAGCTTTGAACCCCTTTAGAATGGATTCCAACCAATATATAGTCCTAACTATAGTTTTGAAACAATGGGAAGAAAATCGTCTCGTTTTGGTACCTTTGGGAATTTGGACAAACTTTGACAAATTTGGCTCACCAAGAAGTAACCAAAGTAATATATTAGTATAATAGTCTATATATAGCTTTGAACCCCTTTAGATTGGATTTCAACCAATGTATACTCCTAACTATAGTTTTGAAACTATGGGAATGTAATCGTCTCGTTTTGTATTTGAGAATTTAAACAAACTTTGACAAATTTGGCTCACCAAGAAGTAACCAAACTAATATATTAGTATAATAGTCTATATATAGCTTTGAACCCCTTTAGATTGGATTCCAACCAATATATAGTCCAAACTATTTTTTTGAAACAACGGGAAGAAAATCGTCTAGTTTTGGTACCTTTGGGAATTGGGAGAAATTTAGACAAATTTGGCTCACCAAGAAATAACCAAAATTGAATATATTAATATAATAGTCTAAATATAGCTTTGAACCCCTTTAGAATGGATTCCAACCAATATATAGTCCTACCTATAGTTTTGAAACAATGGGAAGAAAATCGTCTCGTTTTGGTACCTTTGGGAATTTGGACAAACTTTGACAAATTTGGCTCACCAAGAAGTAACCAAAGTAATATATTAGTATAATAGTCTATATATAGCTTTGAACCCCTTTAGATTGGATTCCAACCAATATATAGTCCAAACTATTTTTTTGAAACAACGGGAAGAAAATCGTCTAGTTTTGGTACCTTTGGGAATTGGGAGAAATTTAGACAAATTTGGCTCACCAAGAAGTAAACATAGTTGAATATATTAGTATAATAGTCTAAATATAGCTTTGAACCCCTTTAGAATGGATTCCAACCAATATATAGTCCTAACTATAGTTTTGAAACAATGGGAAGAAAATCGTCTCGTTTTGGTACCTTTGGGAATTTGGACAAACTTTCGACAAATTTGGCTCACCAAGAAGTAACCAAAGATTAATATATTAGTATAATAGTCTAGATAGAGCTTTGAACCCCTTTAGATTGGATTTCAACCAATGTATATTCCTAACTATAGTTTTGAAACAATGAGAATAAAATCGTCTCGTTTTGATGCCTTTGGGAATTTGGACAAACTTTCGACAAATTTGGCTCACCAAGAAGTAACCAAAGTTTAATATATTAGTATAATAGTCTAGATAGAGCTTTGAACCCCTTTAGATTGGATTTCAACCAATGTATAGTCCTAACTATAGTTTTGAAACTATGGGAATATAATCGTCTCGTTTTGTCATTGAGAATTTAAACAAACTTTGACAAATTTGGCTCACCAAGAAGTAACCAAAGTAATATATTAGTATAATAGTCTATATATAGCTTTGAACCCCTTTAGATTGGATTCCAACCAACGTATATTCCTAACTATAGTTTTGAAACAATGGGAATAAAATCGTCTCGTTTTGATGCCTTTGGGAATTTGGACAAACTTTCGACAAATTTGGCTCACCAAGAAGTAACCAAAGTTTAATATATAAGTATAATACTCTAGATAGAGCTTTGAACCCCTTTAGATTGGATTTCAACCAATGTATATTCCTAACTATAGGTTTTAAACTATGGGAATATAATCGTCTCATTTTGGTACATTTGAGAATTTGGACAAACTTTGACAAATTTGGCTCACCAAGAAGTAACCAAACTAATATATTAGTATAATAGTCTATATATAGCTTTGAACCCCTTTAGATTGGATTCCAACCAATATATAGTCCAAACTATTTTTTTGAAACAACGGGAAGAAAATCGTCTAGTTTTGGTACCTTTGGGAATTGGGAGAAATTTAGACAAATTTGGCTCACCAAGAAATAACCAAAATTGAATATATTAATATAATAGTCTAAATATAGCTTTGAACCCCTTTAGAATGGATTCCAACCAATATATAGTCCTAACTATAGTTTTGAAACAATGGGAAGAAAATCATCTCGTTTTGGTACCTTTGGGAATTTGGACAAACTTTGACAAATTTGGCTCACCAAGAAATAACCAAAATTGAATATATTAATATAATAGTCTAAATATAGCTTTGAACCCCTTTAGAATGGATTCCAACCAATATATAGTCCTAACTATAGTTTTGAAACAATGGGAAGAAAATCGTCTCGTTTTGGTACCTTTGGGAATTTGGACAAACTTTGACAAATTTGGCTCACAAAGAAGTAACCAAAGTAATATATTAGTATAATAGTCTATATATAGCTTTGAACCCCTTTAGATTGGATTTCAACCAATGTATAGTCCTAACTATAGTTTTGAAACTATGGGAATGTAATCGTCTCGTTTTGTATTTGAGAATTTAAACAAACTTTGACAAATTTGGCTCACCAAGAAGTAACCAAACTAATATATTAGTATAATAGTCTATATATAGCTTTGAACCCCTTTAGATTGGATTCCAACCAATATATAGTCCAAACTATTTTTTTGAAACAACGGGAAGAAAATCGTCTAGTTTTGGTACCTTTGGGAATTGGGAGAAATTTAGACAAATTTGGCTCACCAAGAAATAACCAAAATTGAATATATTAATATAATAGTCTAAATATAGCTTTGAACCCCTTTAGAATGGATTCCAACCAATATATAGTCCTAACTATAGTTTTGAAACAATGGGAAGAAAATCGTCTCGTTTTGGTACCTTTGGGAATTTGGACAAACTTTGACAAATTTGGCTCACCAAGAAGTAACCAAAGTAATATATTAGTATAATAGTCTATATATAGCTTTGAACCCCTTTAGATTGGATTCCAACCAATATATAGTCCAAACTATTTTTTTGAAACAACGGGAAGAAAATCGTCTAGTTTTGGTACCTTTGGGAATTGGGAGAAATTTAGACAAATTTGGCTCACCAAGAAGTAAACATAGTTGAATATATTAGTATAATAGTCTAAATATAGCTTTGAACCCCTTTAGAATGGATTCCAACCAATATATAGTCCTAACTATAGTTTTGAAACAATGGGAAGAAAATCGTCTCGTTTTGGTACCTTTGGGAATTTGGACAAACTTTCGACAAATTTGGCTCACCAAGAAGTAACCAAAGTTTAATATATTAGTATAATAGTCTAGATAGAGCTTTGAACCCCTTTAGATTGGATTTCAACCAATGTATAGTCCTAACTATAGTTTTGAAACTATGGGAATATAATCGTCTCGTTTTGTATTTGAGAATTTAAACAAACTTTGACAAATAAGGCTCACCAAGAAGTAACCAAAGTAATATATTAGTATAATAGTCTATATATAGCTTTGAACCCCTTTAGATTGGATTCCAACCAACGTATATTCCTAACTATAGTTTTGAAACAACGGGAAGAAAATCGTCTTGTTTTGCAACCTTTAGGAATTTGGAGAAACTTTAGACAAATTTGGCTCACCAAGAAGTAAACATAGTTGAATATATTAGTATAATAGTCTAAATATAGCTTTGAACCCCTTTAGAATGGATTCCAACCAATATATAGTCCTAACTATAGTTTTGAAACAATGGGAAGAAAACCGTCTCGTTTTGGTACCTTTGGGAATTTAGACAAACTTTGACAAATTTGGCTCACCAAGAAGTAACCAAAGTAATATATTAGTATAATAGTCTATATATAGCTTTGAACCCCTTTAGATTGGATTCCAACCAACGTATATTCCTAACTATAGTTTTGAAACAATGGGAATAAAATCGTCTCGTTTTGATACCTTTGGGAATTTGGACAAACTTTCGACAAATTTGGCTCACCAAGAAGTAACCAAAGTTTAATATATTAGTATAATACTCTAGATAGAGCTTTGAACCCCTTTAGATTGGATTTCAACCAATGTATAGTCCTAACTATAGGTTTTAAACTATGGGAATATAATCGTCTCATTTTGGTACATTTGAGAATTTGGACAAACTTTGACAAATTTGGCTCACCAAGAAGTAACCAAACTAATATATTAGTATAATAGTCTATATATAGCTTTGAACCCCTTTAGATTGGATTCCAACCAATATATAGTCCAAACTATTTTTTTGAAACAACGGGAAGAAAATCGTCTAGTTTTGGTACCTTTGGGAATTGGGAGAAATTTAGACAAATTTGGCTCACCAAGAAATAACCAAAATTGAATATATTAATATAATAGTCTAAATATAGCTTTGAACCCCTTTAGAATGGATTCCAACCAATATATAGTCCTAACTATAGTTTTGAAACAATGGGAAGAAAATCGTCTCGTTTTGGTACCTTTGGGAATTTGGACAAACTTTGACAAATTTGGCTCACCAAGAAGTAACCAAAGTAATATATTAGTATAATAGTCTATATATAGCTTTGAACCCCTTTAGATTGGATTCCAACCAACGTATATTCCTAACTATAGTTTTGAAACAATGGGAATATAATCGTCTCGTTTTGATGCCTTTGGGAATTTGGACAAACTTTCGACAAATTTGGCTCACCAAGAAGTAACCAAAGTTTAATATATTAGTATAATAGTCTAGATAGAGCTTTGAACCCCTTTAGATTGGATTTCAACCAATGTATAGTCCTAACTATAGTTTTGAAACTATGGGAATATAATCGTCTCGTTTTGTATTTGAGAATTTAAACAAACTTTGACCAAATTTGGCTCACCAAGAAGTAACCAAAGTAATATATTAGTATAATAGTCTATATATAGCTTTGAACCCCTTTAGATTGGATTCCAACCAATATATAGTCCAAACTATTTTTTTGAAACAACGGGAAGAAAATCGTCTAGTTTTGGTACCTTTGGGAATTGGGAGAAATTTAGACAAATTTGGCTCACCAAGAAATAACCAAAATTGAATATATTAATATAATAGTCTAAATATAGCTTTGAACCCCTTTAGAATGGATTCCAACCAATCTATAGTCCTAACTATAGTTTTGAAACAATGGGAAGAAAATTGTCTCGTTTTGGTACCTTTGGGAATTTGGACAAACTTTGACAAATTTGGCTCACCAAGAAGTAACCAAAGTAATATATTAGTATAATAGTCTATATATAGCTTTGAACCCCTTTAGATTGGATTCCAACCAATATATAGTCCAAACTATTTTTTTGAAACAACGGGAAGAAAATCGTCTAGTTTTGGTACCTTTGGGAATTGGGAGAAATTTAGACAAATTTGGCTCACCAAGAAATAACCAAAATTGAATATATTAATATAATAGTCTAAATATAGCTTTGAACCCCTTTAGAATGGATTCCAACCAATATATAGTCCTAACTATAGTTTTGAAACAATGGGAAGAAAATCGTCTCGTTTTGGTACCTTTGGGAATTTGGACAAACTTTGACAAATTTGGCTCACCAAGAAGTAACCAAAGTAATATATTAGTATAATAGTCTATATATAGCTTTGAACCCCTTTAGATTGGATTTCAACCAATGTATACTCCTAACTATAGTTTTGAAACTATGGGAATGTAATCGTCTCGTTTTGTATTTGAGAATTTAAACAAACTTTGACAAATTTGGCTCACCAAGAAGTAACCAAACTAATATATTAGTATAATAGTCTATATATAGCTTTGAACCCCTTTAGATTGGATTCCAACCAATATATAGTCCAAACTATTTTTTTGAAACAACGGGAAGAAAATCGTCTAGTTTTGGTACCTTTGGGAATTGGGAGAAATTTAGACAAATTTGGCTCACCAAGAAATAACCAAAATTGAATATATTAATATAATAGTCTAAATATAGCTTTGAACCCCTTTAGAATGGATTCCAACCAATATATAGTCCTACCTATAGTTTTGAAACAATGGGAAGAAAATCGTCTCGTTTTGGTACCTTTGGGAATTTGGACAAACTTTGACAAATTTGGCTCACCAAGAAGTAACCAAAGTAATATATTAGTATAATAGTCTATATATAGCTTTGAACCCCTTTAGATTGGATTCCAACCAATATATAGTCCAAACTATTTTTTTGAAACAACGGGAAGAAAATCGTCTAGTTTTGGTACCTTTGGGAATTGGGAGAAATTTAGACAAATTTGGCTCACAAAGAAATAACCAAAATTGAATATATTAATATAATAGTCTAAATATAGCTTTGAACCCCTTTAGAATGGATTCCAACCAATATATAGTCCTACCTATAGTTTTGAAACAATGGGAAGAAAATCGTCTCGTTTTGGTACCTTTGGGAATTTGGACAAACTTTGACAAATTTGGCTCACCAAGAAGTAACCAAAGTAATATATTAGTATAATAGTCTATATATAGCTTTGAACCCCTTTAGATTGGATTCCAACCAATATATAGTCCAAACTATTTTTTTGAAACAACGGGAAGAAAATCGTCTAGTTTTGGTACCTTTGGGAATTGGGAGAAATTTAGACAAATTTGGCTCACCAAGAAGTAAACATAGTTGAATATATTAGTATAATAGTCTAAATATAGCTTTGAACCCCTTTAGAATGGATTCCAACCAATATATAGTCCTAACTATAGTTTTGAAACAATGGGAAGAAAATCGTCTCGTTTTGGTACCTTTGGGAATTTGGACAAACTTTCGACAAATTTGGCTCACCAAGAAGTAACCAAAGATTAATATATTAGTATAATAGTCTAGATAGAGCTTTGAACCCCTTTAGATTGGATTTCAACCAATGTATATTCCTAACTATAGTTTTGAAACAATGAGAATAAAATCGTCTCGCTTTGATGCCTTTGGGAATTTGAACAAACTTTCGACAAATTTGGCTCACCAAGAAGTAACCAAAGTTTAATATATTAGTATAATAGTCTAGATAGAGCTTTGAACCCCTTTAGATTGGATTTCAACCAATGTATAGTCCTAACTATAGTTTTGAAACTATGGGAATATAATCGTCTCGTTTTGTCATTGAGAATTTAAACAAACTTTGACAAATTTGGCTCACCAAGAAGTAACCAAAGTAATATATTAGTATAATAGTCTATATATAGCTTTGAACCCCTTTAGATTGGATTCCAACCAACGTATATTCCTAACTATAGTTTTGAAACAATGGGAATAAAATCGTCTCGTTTTGATGCCTTTGGGAATTTGGACAAACTTTCGACAAATTTGGCTCACCAAGAAGTAACCAAAGTTTAATATATAAGTATAATACTCTAGATAGAGCTTTGAACCCCTTTAGATTGGATTTCAACCAATGTATATTCCTAACTATAGGTTTTAAACTATGGGAATATAATCGTCTCATTTTGGTACATTTGAGAATTTGGACAAACTTTGACAAATTTGGCTCACCAAGAAGTAACCAAACTAATATATTAGTATAATAGTCTATATATAGCTTTGAATCCCTTTAGATTGGATTCCAACCAATATATAGTCCAAACTATTTTTTTGAAACAACGGGAAGAAAATCGTCTAGTTTTGGTACCTTTGGGAATTGGGAGAAATTTAGACAAATTTGGCTCACCAAGAAATAACCAAAATTGAATATATTAGTATAATAGTCTATATATAGCTTTGAACCCCTTTAGATTGGATTCCAACCAATATATAGTCCAAACTATTTTTTTGAAACAACGGGAAGAAAATCGTCTAGTTTTGGTACCTTTGGGAATTGGGAGAAATTTAGACAAATTTGGCTCACCAAGAAATAACCAAAATTGAATATATTAATATAATAGTCTAAATATAGCTTTGAACCCCTTTAGAATGGATTCCAACCAATCTATAGTCCTAACTATAGTTTTGAAACAATGGGAAGAAAATTGTCTCGTTTTGGTACCTTTGGGAATTTGGACAAACTTTGACAAATTTGGCTCACCAAGAAGTAACCAAAGTAATATATTAGTATAATAGTCTATATATAGCTTTGAACCCCTTTAGATTGGATTCCAACCAATATATAGTCCAAACTATTTTTTTGAAACAACGGGAAGAAAATCGTCTAGTTTTGGTACCTTTGGGAATTGGGAGAAATTTAGACAAATTTGGCTCACCAAGAAATAACCAAAATTGAATATATTAATATAATAGTCTAAATATAGCTTTGAACCCCTTTAGAATGGATTCCAACCAATATATAGTCCTAACTATAGTTTTGAAACAATGGGAAGAAAATCGTCTCGTTTTGGTACCTTTGGGAATTTGGACAAACTTTGACAAATTTGGCTCACCAAGAAGTAACCAAAGTAATATATTAGTATAATAGTCTATATATAGCTTTGAACCCCTTTAGATTGGATTCCAACCAATATATAGTCCAAACTATTTTTTTGAAACAACGGGAAGAAAATCGTCTAGTTTTGGTACCTTTGGGAATTGGGAGAAATTTAGACAAATTTGGCTCACCAAGAAATAACCAAAATTGAATATATTAATATAATAGTCTAAATATAGCTTTGAACCCCTTTAGAATGGATTCCAACCAATATATAGTCCTAACTATAGTTTTGAAACAATGGGAAGAAAATCGTCTCGTTTTGGTACCTTTGGGAATTTGGACAAACTTTGACAAATTTGGCTCACCAAGAAGTAACCAAAGTAATATATTAGTATAATAGTCTATATATAGCTTTGAACCCCTTTAGATTGGATTTCAACCAATGTATACTCCTAACTATAGTTTTGAAACTATGGGAATGTAATCGTCTCGTTTTGTATTTGAGAATTTAAACAAACTTTGACAAATTTGGCTCACCAAGAAGTAACCAAAGTAATATATTAGTATAATAGTCTATATATAGCTTTGAACCCCTTTAGATTGGATTCCAACCAATATATAGTCCAAACTATTTTTTTGAAACAACGGGAAGAAAATCGTCTAGTTTTGGTACCTTTGGGAATTGGGAGAAATTTAGACAAATTTGGCTCACCAAGAAATAACCAAAATTGAATATATTAATATAATAGTCTAAATATAGCTTTGAACCCCTTTAGAATGGATTCCAACCAATCTATAGTCCTAACTATAGTTTTGAAACAATGGGAAGAAAATCGTCTCGTTTTGGTACCTTTGGGAATTTGGACAAACTTTGACAAATTTGGCTCACCAAGAAGTAACCAAAGTAATATATTAGTATAATAGTCTATATATAGCTTTGAACCCCTTTAGATTGGATTCCAACCAATATATAGTCCAAACTATTTTTTTGAAACAACGGGAAGAAAATCGTCTAGTTTTGGTACCTTTGGGAATTGGGAGAAATTTAGACAAATTTGGCTCACCAAGAAATAACCAAAATTGAATATATTAATATAATAGTCTAAATATAGCTTTGAACCCCTTTAGAATGGATTCCAACCAATCTATAGTCCTAACTATAGTTTTGAAACAATGGGAAGAAAATCGTCTCGTTTTGGTACCTTTGGGAATTTGGACAAACTTTGACAAATTTGGCTCACCAAGAAGTAACCAAAGTAATATATTAGTATAATAGTCTATATATAGCTTTGAACCCCTTTAGATTGGATTCCAACCAATATATAGTCCAAACTATTTTTTTGAAACAACGGGAAGAAAATCGTCTAGTTTTGGTACCTTTGGGAATTGGGAGAAATTTAGACAAATTTGGCTCACCAAGAAATAACCAAAATTGAATATATTAATATAATAGTCTAAATATAGCTTTGAACCCCTTTAGAATGGATTCCAACCAATATATAGTCCTAACTATAGTTTTGAAACAATGGGAAGAAAATCGTCTCGTTTTGGTACCTTTGGGAATTTGGACAAACTTTGACAAATTTGGCTCACCAAGAAGTAACCAAAGTAATATATTAGTATAATAGTCTATATATAGCTTTGAACCCCTTTAGATTGGATTTCAACCAATGTATACTCCTAACTATAGTTTTGAAACTATGGGAATGTAATCGTCTCGTTTTGTATTTGAGAATTTAAACAAACTTTGACAAATTTGGCTCACCAAGAAGTAACCAAACTAATATATTAGTATAATAGTCTATATATAGCTTTGAACCCCTTTAGATTGGATTCCAACCAATATATAGTCCAAACTATTTTTTTGAAACAACGGGAAGAAAATCGTCTAGTTTTGGTACCTTTGGGAATTGGGAGAAATTTAGACAAATTTGGCTCACCAAGAAATAACCAAAATTGAATATATTAATATAATAGTCTAAATATAGCTTTGAACCCCTTTAGAATGGATTCCAACCAATATATAGTCCTACCTATAGTTTTGAAACAATGGGAAGAAAATCGTCTCGTTTTGGTACCTTTGGGAATTTGGACAAACTTTGACAAATTTGGCTCACCAAGAAGTAACCAAAGTAATATATTAGTATAATAGTCTATATATAGCTTTGAACCCCTTTAGATTGGATTCCAACCAATATATAGTCCAAACTATTTTTTTGAAACAACGGGAAGAAAATCGTCTAGTTTTGGTACCTTTGGGAATTGGGAGAAATTTAGACAAATTTGGCTCACCAAGAAGTAAACATAGTTGAATATATTAGTATAATAGTCTAAATATAGCTTTGAACCCCTTTAGAATGGATTCCAACCAATATATAGTCCTAACTATAGTTTTGAAACAATGGGAAGAAAATCGTCTCGTTTTGGTACCTTTGGGAATTTGGACAAACTTTCGACAAATTTGGCTCACCAAGAAGTAACCAAAGATTAATATATTAGTATAATAGTCTAGATAGAGCTTTGAACCCCTTTAGATTGGATTTCAACCAATGTATATTCCTAACTATAGTTTTGAAACAATGGGAATAAAATCGTCTCGTTTTGATGCCTTTGGGAATTTGGACAAACTTTCGACAAATTTGGCTCACCAAGAAGTAACCAAAGTTTAATATATTAGTATAATAGTCTAGATAGAGCTTTGAACCCCTTTAGATTGGATTTCAACCAATGTATAGTCCTAACTATAGTTTTGAAACTATGGGAATATAATCGTCTCGTTTTGTCATTGAGAATTTAAACAAACTTTGACAAATTTGGCTCACCAAGAAGTAACCAAAGTAATATATTAGTATAATAGTCTATATATAGCTTTGAACCCCTTTAGATTGGATTCCAACCAATGTATATTCCTAACTATAGTTTTGAAACAATGGGAATAAAATCGTCTCGTTTTGATGCCTTTGGGAATTTGGACAAACTTTCGACAAATTTGGCTCATATATTCCTAACTATAGTTTTAAAAGTATGGGAATATAATCGTCTCATTTCGGTACATTTGAGAATTTGGACAAACTTTGACAAATTTGGCTCACCAAGAAGTAACTAAAGTTTAATATATTAGTATAATACTCTAGATAGAGCTTTGAACCCCTTTAGATTGGATTTCAACCAATGTATAGTCCTAACTATAGGTTTTAAACTATGGGAATATAATTGTCTCGTTTTGGTACATTTGAGAATTTAAACAAACTTTGACAAATGTGGCTCACCAAGAAGTAACCAAAGTAATATATTAGTATAATAGTTAATATATAGCTTTGAACCCCTTTAGATTGGATTTCAACCAATATATATTCCTAACTATAGTTTTGAAACAATGGGAATAAAATCGTCTCGTTTTGATGCCTTTGGGAATTTGGACAAACTTTCGACAAAATTGGCTCACCAAGATGTAACCAAAGTTTAATATATTAGTATAATAGTCTAGATAGAGCTTTGAACCCCTTTAGATTGGATTTCAACCAATGTATATTCCTAACTATAGTTTTAAAACTATGGGAATATAATCGTCTCGTTTCGGTACATTTGAGAATTTGGACAAACTTTGACAGATTTTGCTCACCAAGAAGTAACCAAAGTAATATATTAGTATAATAGTTTATATATAGCTTTGAACCCCTTTAGATTGGATTTCAACCAATGTATATTCCTAACTATAGTTTTGAAACAATGGGAATAAAATCGTCTCGTTTTGATACCTCTAGGAATTTGGACAAACTTTCGACAAATTTGGCTCACCAAGAAGTAACCAAAGTTTAATATATTAGTATAATAGTCTAGATAGAGCTTTGAACCCCTTTAGATTGGATTTCAACCAATGTATAGTCCTAACTATAGGTTTTAAACTATGGGAATATAATCGTCTCGTTTTGGTACATTTGAGAATTTAAACAAACTTTGACAAATTTGGCTCACCAAGAAGTAACCAAACTAATATATTAGTATAATAGTCTATATATACCTTTGAACCCCTTTAGATTGGATTTCAACCAATGTATAGTCCTAACTATAGGTTTTAAACTATGGGAATATAATTGTCTCGTTTTGGTACATTTGAGAATTTAAACAAACTTTGACAAATGTGGCTCACCAAGAAGTAATCAAAGTAATATATTAGTATAATAGTTAATATATAGCTTTGAACCCCTTTAGATTGGATTTCAACCAATATATATTCCTAACTATAGTTTTGAAACAATGGGAATAAAATCGTCTTGTTTTGATGCCTTTGGGAATTTGGACAAACTTTCGACAAAATTGGCTCACCAAGAAGTAACCAAAGTTTAATATATTAGTTTAATACTCTAGATAGAGCTTTGAACCCCTTTAGATTGGATTTCAACCAATGTATATTCCTAACTATAGTTTTAAAACTATGGGAATATAATCGTCTCGTTTCGGTACATTTGAGAATTTGGACAAACTTTGACAGATTTGGCTCACCAAGAAGTAACCAAAGTAATATATTAGTATAATAGTTTATATATACCTTTGTACCCCATTAGATTGGATTTCAACCAATGTATATTCCTAACTATAGTTTTGAAACAATGGGAATAAAATCGTCTCGTTTTGATACCTTTGGGAATTTGGACAAACTTTCGACAAATTTGGCTCACCAAGAAGTAACCAAAGTTTAATATATTAGTATAATAGTCTAGATAGAGCTTTGAACCCCTTTAGAATGGATTCCAACCAATATATAGTCCTAACTATAGTTTTGAAACAATGGGAATATAATTGTCTCGTTTTGGTACATTTGAGAATTTGGACAAACTTTGACAGATTTGGCTCACCAAGAAGTACCCAAAGTAATATATTAGTATAATAGTTTATATATAGCTTTGAACCCCTTTAGATTGGATTTCAACCAATGTATATTCCTAACTATAGTTTTGAAACAATGGGAATAAAATCGTCTCGTTTTGATACCTCTGGGAATTTGGACAAACTTTCGACAAATTTGGCTCACCAAGAAGTAACCAAAGTTTAATATATTAGTATAATAGTCTAGATAGAGCTTTGAACCCCTTTAGATTGGATTTCAACCAATGTATAGTCCTAACTATAGGTTTTAAACTATGGGAATATAATCGTCTCGTTTTGGTACATTTGAGAATTTAAACAAACTTTGACAAATGTGGCTCACCAAGAAGTAATCAAAGTAATATATTAGTATAATAGTTAATATATAGCTTTGAACCCCTTTAGATTGGATTTCAACCAATATATATTCCTAACTATAGTTTTGAAACAATGGGAATAAAATCGTCTCGTTTTGATGCCTTTGGGAATTTGGACAAACTTTCGACAAAATTGGCTCACCAAGAAGTAACCAAAGTTTAATATATTAGTATAATAGTCTAGATAGAGCTTTGAACCCCTTTAGATTGGATTTCAACCAATGTATATTCCTAACTATAGTTTTAAAACTATGGGAATATAATCGTCTCGTTTCGGTACATTTGAGAATTTGGACAAACTTTGACAGATTTGGCTCACCAAGAAGTACCCAAAGTAATATATTAGTATAATAGTTTATATATAGCTTTGAACCCCTTTAGATTGGATTTCAACCAATGTATATTCCTAACTATAGTTTTGAAACAATGGGAATAAAATCGTCTCGTTTTGATACCTCTGGGAATTTGGACAAACTTTCGACAAATTTGGCTCACCAAGAAGTAACCAAAGTTTAATATATTAGTATAATAGTCTAGATAGAGCTTTGAACCCCTTTAGATTGGATTTCAACCAATGTATAGTCCTAACTATAGGTTTTAAACTATGGGAATATAATCGTCTCGTTTTGGTACATTTGAGAATTTAAACAAACTTTGACAAATGTGGCTCACCAAGAAGTAATCAAAGTAATATATTAGTATAATAGTTAATATATAGCTTTGAACCCCTTTAGATTGGATTTCAACCAATGTATAGTCCTAACTATAGGTTTTAAACTATGGGAATATAATTGTCTCGTTTTGGTACATTTGAGAATTTAAACAAACTTTGACAAATGTGGCTCACCAAGAAGTAATCAAAGTAATATATTAGTATAATAGTTAATATATAGCTTTGAACCCCTTTAGATTGGATTTCAACCAATATATATTCCTAACTATAGTTTTGAAACAATGGGAATAAAATCGTCTTGTTTTGATGCCTTTGGGAATTTGGACAAACTTTCGACAAAATTGGCTCACCAAGAAGTAACCAAAGTTTAATATATTAGTTTAATACTCTAGATAGAGCTTTGAACCCCTTTAGATTGGATTTCAACCAATGTATATTCCTAACTATAGTTTTAAAACTATGGGAATATAATCGTCTCGTTTCGGTACATTTGAGAATTTGGACAAACTTTGACAGATTTGGCTCACCAAGAAGTAACCAAAGTAATATATTAGTATAATAGTTTATATATAGCTTTGAACCCCTTTAGATTGGATTTCAACCAATGTATATTCCTAACTATAGTTTTGAAACAATGGGAATAAAATCGTCTCGTTTTGATACCTCTAGGAATTTGGACAAACTTTCGACAAATTTGGCTCACCAAGAAGTAACCAAAGTTTAATATATTAGTATAATAGTCTAGATAGAGCTTTGAACCCCTTTAGATTGGATTTCAACCAATGTATAGTCCTAACTATAGGTTTTAAACTATGGGAATATAATCGTCTCGTTTTGGTACATTTGAGAATTTAAACAAACTTTGACAAATTTGGCTCACCAAGAAGTAACCAAACTAATATATTAGTATAATAGTCTATATATACCTTTGAACCCCTTTAGATTGGATTTCAACCAATGTATAGTCCTAACTATAGGTTTTAAACTATGGGAATATAATTGTCTCGTTTTGGTACATTTGAGAATTTAAACAAACTTTGACAAATGTGGCTCACCAAGAAGTAATCAAAGTAATATATTAGTATAATAGTTAATATATAGCTTTGAACCCCTTTAGATTGGATTTCAACCAATATATATTCCTAACTATAGTTTTGAAACAATGGGAATAAAATCGTCTTGTTTTGATGCCTTTGGGAATTTGGACAAACTTTCGACAAAATTGGCTCACCAAGAAGTAACCAAAGTTTAATATATTAGTTTAATACTCTAGATAGAGCTTTGAACCCCTTTAGATTGGATTTCAACCAATGTATATTCCTAACTATAGTTTTAAAACTATGGGAATATAATCGTCTCGTTTCGGTACATTTGAGAATTTGGACAAACTTTGACAGATTTGGCTCACCAAGAAGTAACCAAAGTAATATATTAGTATAATAGTTTATATATACCTTTGTACCCCATTAGATTGGATTTCAACCAATGTATATTCCTAACTATAGTTTTGAAACAATGGGAATAAAATCGTCTCGTTTTGATACCTTTGGGAATTTGGACAAACTTTCGAATAATTTGGCTCACCAAGAAGTAACCAAAGTTTAATATATTAGTATAATAGTCTAGATAGAGCTTTGAACCCCTTTAGAATGGATTCCAACCAATATATAGTCCTAACTATAGTTTTGAAACAATGGGAATATAATTGTCTCGTTTTGGTACATATGAGAATTTGGACAAACTTTGACAGACTTGGCTCACCAAGAAGTAACCAAAGTAATATATTAGTATAATAGTTTATATATAGCTTTGAACCCCTTTAGATTGGATTTCAACCAATGTATATTCCTAACTATAGTTTTAAAACTATGGGAATATAATCGTCTCATTTCGGTACATTTGAGAATTTGGACAAACTTTGACAAATTTGGCTCACCAAGAAGTAACTAAAGTTTAATATATTAGTATAATACTCTAGATAGAGCTTTGAACCCCTTTAGATTGGATTTCAACCAATGTATAGTCCTAACTATAGGTTTTAAACTATGGGAATATAATTGTCTCGTTTTGGTACATTTGAGAATTTAAACAAACTTTGAAAAATGTGGATCACCAAGAAGTAACCAAAGTAATATATTAGTATAATAGTTAAAATATAGTTTGAACCCCTTTAGATTGGATTTCAACCAATATATATTCCTAACTATAGTTTTGAAACAATGGGAATAAAATCGTCTCGTTTTGATGCCTTTGGGAATTTGGACAAACTTTCGACAAAATTGGCTCACCAAGAAGTAACCAAAGTTTAATATATTAGTATAATAGTCTAGATAGAGCTTTGAACCCCTTTAGATTGGATTTCAACCAATGTATATTCCTAACTATAGTTTTAAAACTATGGGAATATAATCGTCTCGTTTCGGTACATTTGAGAATTTGGACAAACTTTGACAGATTTGGCTCACCAAGAAGTACCCAAAGTAATATATTAGTATAATAGTTTATATATAGCTTTGAACCCCTTTAGATTGGATTTCAACCAATGTATATTCCTAACTATAGTTTTGAAACAATGGGAATAAAATCGTCTCGTTTTGATACCTCTGGGAATTTGGACAAACTTTCGACAAATTTGGCTCACCAAGAAGTAACCAAAGTTTAATATATTAGTATAATAGTCTAGATAGAGCTTTGAGTGGATTTCAACCAATGTATAGTCCTAACTATAGGTTTTAAACTATGGGAATATAATCGTCTCGTTTTGGTACATTTGAGAATTTAAACAAACTTTGACAAATGTGGCTCACCAAGAAGTAATCAAAGTAATATATTAGTATAATAGTTAATATATAGCTTTGAACCCCTTTAGATTGGATTTCAACCAATGTATAGTCCTAACTATAGGTTTTAAACTATGGGAATATAATTGTCTCGTTTTGGTACATTTGAGAATTTAAACAAACTTTGACAAATGTGGCTCACCAAGAAGTAATCAAAGTAATATATTAGTATAATAGTTAATATATAGCTTTGAAGCCCTTTAGATTGGATTTCAACCAATATATATTCCTAACTATAGTTTTGAAACAATGGGAATAAAATCGTCTCGTTTTGATGCCTTTGGGAATTTGGACAAACTTTCGACAAAATTGGCTCACCAAGAAGTAACCAAAGTTTAATATATTAGTATAATAGTCTAGATAGAGCTTTGAACCCCTTTAGATTGGATTTCAACCAATGTATATTCCTAACTATAGTTTTAAAACTATGGGAATATAATCGTCTCGTTTCGGTACATTTGAGAATTTGGACAAACTTTGACAGATTTGGCTCACCAAGAAGTAACCAAAGTAATATATTAGTATAATAGTTTATATATACCTTTGTACCCCATTAGATTGGATTTCAACCAATGTATATTCCTAACTATAGTTTTGAAACAATGGGAATAAAATCGTCTCGTTTTGATACCTTTGGGAATTTGGACAAACTTTCGAATAATTTGGCTCACCAAGAAGTAACCAAAGTTTAATATATTAGTATAATAGTCTAGATAGAGCTTTGAACCCCTTTAGAATGGATTCCAACCAATATATAGTCCTAACTATAGTTTTGAAACAATGGGAATATAATTGTCTCGTTTTGGTACATTTGAGAATTTGGACAAACTTTGACAGACTTGGCTCACCAAGAAGTAACCAAAGTAATATATTAGTATAATAGTTTATATATAGCTTTGAACCCCTTTAGATTGGATTTCAACCAATGTATATTCCTAACTATAGTTTTAAAACTATGGGAATATAATCGTCTCATTTCGGTACATTTGAGAATTTGGACAAACTTTGACAAATTTGGCTCACCAAGAAGTAACTAAAGTTTAATATATTAGTATAATACTCTAGATAGAGCTTTGAACCCCTTTAGATTGGATTTCAACCAATGTATAGTCCTAACTATAGGTTTTAAACTATGGGAATATAATTGTCTCGTTTTGGTACATTTGAGAATTTAAACAAACTTTGAAAAATGTGGATCACCAAGAAGTAACCAAAGTAATATATTAGTATAATAGTTAAAATATAGTTTGAACCCCTTTAGATTGGATTTCAACCAATATATATTCCTAACTATAGTTTTGAAACAATGGGAATAAAATCGTCTCGTTTTGATGCCTTTGGGAATTTGGACAAACTTTCGACAAAATTGGCTCACCAAGAAGTAACCAAAGTTTAATATATTAGTATAATAGTCTAGATAGAGCTTTGAACCCCTTTAGATTGGATTTCAACCAATGTATATTCCTAACTATAGTTTTAAAACTATGGGAATATAATCGTCTCGTTTCGGTACATTTGAGAATTTGGACAAACTTTGACAGATTTGGCTCACCAAGAAGTACCCAAAGTAATATATTAGTATAATAGTTTATATATAGCTTTGAACCCCTTTAGATTGGATTTCAACCAATGTATATTCCTAACTATAGTTTTGAAACAATGGGAATAAAATCGTCTCGTTTTGATACCTCTGGGAATTTGGACAAACTTTCGACAAATTTGGCTCACCAAGAAGTAACCAAAGTTTAATATATTAGTATAATAGTCTAGATAGAGCTTTGAGTGGATTTCAACCAATGTATAGTCCTAACTATAGGTTTTAAACTATGGGAATATAATCGTCTCGTTTTGGTACATTTGAGAATTTAAACAAACTTTGACAAATGTGGCTCACCAAGAAGTAATCAAAGTAATATATTAGTATAATAGTTAATATATAGCTTTGAACCCCTTTAGATTGGATTTCAACCAATGTATAGTCCTAACTATAGGTTTTAAACTATGGGAATATAATTGTCTCGTTTTGGTACATTTGAGAATTTAAACAAACTTTGACAAATGTGGCTCACCAAGAAGTAATCAAAGTAATATATTAGTATAATAGTTAATATATAGCTTTGAAGCCCTTTAGATTGGATTTCAACCAATATATATTCCTAACTATAGTTTTGAAACAATGGGAATAAAATCGTCTCGTTTTGATGCCTTTGGGAATTTGGACAAACTTTCGACAAAATTGGCTCACCAAGAAGTAACCAAAGTTTAATATATTAGTATAATAGTCTAGATAGAGCTTTGAACCCCTTTAGATTGGATTTCAACCAATGTATATTCCTAACTATAGTTTTAAAACTATGGGAATATAATCGTCTCGTTTCGGTACATTTGAGAATTTGGACAAACTTTGACAGATTTGGCTCACCAAGAAGTAACCAAAGTAATATATTAGTATAATAGTTTATATATACCTTTGTACCCCATTAGATTGGATTTCAACCAATGTATATTCCTAACTATAGTTTTGAAACAATGGGAATAAAATCGTCTCGTTTTGATACCTTTGGGAATTTGGACAAACTTTCGACAAATTTGGCTCACCAAGAAGTAACCAAAGTTTAATATATTAGTATAATAGTCTAGATAGAGCTTTGAACCCCTTTAGAATGGATTCCAACCAATATATACTCCTAACTATAGTTTTGAAACAATGGGAATATAATTGTCTCGTTTTGGTACATTTGAGAATTTGGACAAACTTTGACAGACTTGGCTCACCAAGAAGTAACCAAAGTAATATATTAGTATAATAGTTTATATATAGCTTTGAACCCCTTTAGATTGGATTTCAACCAATGTATAGTCCTAACTATAGGTTTTAAACTATGGGAATATAATTGTCTCGTTTTGGTACATTTGAGAATTTAAACAAACTTTGACAAATGTGGCTCACCAAGAAGTAACCAAAGTAATATATTAGTATAATAGTTAATATATAGCTTTGAACCCCTTTAGATTGGATTTCAACCAATATATATTCCTAACTATAGTTTTGAAACAATGGGAATAAAATCGTCTCGTTTTGATGCCTTTGGGAATTTGGACAAACTTTCGACAAAATTGGCTCACCAAGAAGTAACCAAAGTTTAATATATTAGTATAATAGTCTAGATAGAGCTTTGAACCCCTTTAGATTGGATTTCAACCAATGTATATTCCTAACTATAGTTTTAAAACTATGGGAATATAATCGTCTCGTTTCGGTACATTTGAGAATTTGGACAAACTTTGACAGATTTGGCTCACCAAGAAGTACCCAAAGTAATATATTAGTATAATAGTTTATATATAGCTTTGAACCCCTTTAGATTGGATTTCAACCAATGTATATTCCTAACTATAGTTTTGAAACAATGGGAATAAAATCGTCTCGTTTTGATACCTCTGGGAATTTGGACAAACTTTCGACAGATTTGGCTCACCAAGAAGTACCCAAAGTAATATATTAGTATAATAGTTTATATATAGCTTTGAACCCCTTTAGATTGGATTTCAACCAATGTATATTCCTAACTATAGTTTTGAAACAATGGGAATAAAATCGTCTCGTTTTGATACCTCTGGGAATTTGGACAAACTTTCGACAAATTTGGCTCACCAAGAAGTAACCAAAGTTTAATATATTAGTATAATAGTCTAGATAGAGCTTTGAACCCCTTTAGATTGGATTTCAACCAATGTATAGTCCTAACTATAGGTTTTAAACTATGGGAATATAATCGTCTCGTTTTGGTACATTAGAGAATTTAAACAAACTTTGACAAATTTGGCTCACCAAGAAGTAACCAAACTAATATATTAGTATAATAGTCTATATATACCTTTGAACCCCTTTAGATTGGATTTCAACCAATGTATAGTCCTAACTATAGGTTTTAAACTATGGGAATATAATTGTCTCGTTTTGGTACATTTGAGAATTTAAACAAACTTTGACAAATGTGGCTCACCAAGAAGTAATCAAAGTAATATATTAGTATAATAGTTAATATATAGCTTTGAACCCCTTTAGATTGGATTTCAACCAATATATATTCCTAACTATAGTTTTGAAACAATGGGAATAAAATCGTCTCGTTTTGATGCCTTTGGGAATTTGGACAAACTTTCGACAAAATTGGCTCACCAAGAAGTAACCAAAGTTTAATATATTAGTATAATAGTCTAGATAGAGCTTTGAACCCCTTTAGATTGGATTTCAACCAATGTATATTCCTAACTATAGTTTTAAAACTATGGGAATATAATCGTCTCGTTTCGGTACATTTGAGAATTTGGACAAACTTTGACAGATTTGGCTCACCAAGAAGTAACCAAAGTAATATATTAGTATAATAGTTTATATATAGCTTTGAACCCCTTTAGATTGGATTTCAACCAATGTATATTCCTAACTATAGTTTTGAAACAATGGGAATAAAATCGTCTCGTTTTGATACCTCTGGGAATTTGGACAAACTTTCGACAAATTTGGCTCACCAAGAAGTAACCAAATTTTAATATATTAGTATAATAGTCTAGATAGAGCTTTGAACCCTTTTAGAATGGATTCCAACCAATATATAGTCCTAACTATAGTTTTGAAACAATGGGAAGAAAATCGTCTCGTTTTGGTACATTTGGGAATTTGGACAAACTTTCGACAAATTTGGCTCACCAAGAAGTAACCAAAGTTTAATATATTAGTATAATACTCTAGATAGAGCTTTGAACCCCTTTAGATTGGATTTCAACCAATGTATAGTCCTAACCATAGGTTTTAAACTATGGGAATATAATCGTCTCGTTTTGATACCTTTGGGAATTTGGACAAACTTTCGACAAATTTGGCTCACCAAGAAGTAACCAAAGTTTAATATATTAGTATAATAGTCTAGATAGAGCTTTGAACCCCTTTAGAATGGATTTCAACCAATATATAGTCCTAACTATAGTTTTGAAACAATGGGAAGAAAATTGTCTTGTTTTGGTACCTTTGGGAATTTGGACAAACTTTCGACAAATTTGGCTCACCAAGAAGTAACCAAAGTTTAATATATTAGTATAATAGTCTAGATAGAGCTTTGAACCCCTTTAGATTGGATTTCAACCAATATATATTCCTAACTATAGTTTTGAAACAATGGGAATAAAATCGTCTCGTTTTGATGCCTTTGGGAATTTGGACAAACTTTCGACAAAATTGGCTCACCAAGAAGTAACCAAAGTTTAATATATTAGTATAATAGTCTAGATAGAGCTTTGAACCCCTTTAGATTGGATTTCAACCAATGTATATTCCTAACTATAGTTTTAAAACTATGGGAATATAATCGTCTCGTTTCGGTACATTTGAGAATTTGGACAAACTTTGACAGATTTGGCTCACCAAGAAGTAACCAAAGTAATATATTAGTATAATAGTTTATATATAGCTTTGAACCCCTTTAGATTGGATTTCAACCAATGTATATTCCTAACTATAGTTTTGAAACAATGGGAATAAAATCGTCTCGTTTTGATACCTCTGGGAATTTGGACAAACTTTCGACAAATTTGGCTCACCAAGAAGTAACCAAATTTTAATATATTAGTATAATAGTCTAGATAGAGCTTTGAACCCTTTTAGAATGGATTCCAACCAATATATAGTCCTAACTATAGTTTTGAAACAATGGGAAGAAAATCGTCTCGTTTTGGTACATTTGGGAATTTGGACAAACTTTCGACAAATTTGGCTCACCAAGAAGTAACCAAAGTTTAATATATTAGTATAATACTCTAGATAGAGCTTTGAACCCCTTTAGATTGGATTTCAACCAATGTATAGTCCTAACCATAGGTTTTAAACTATGGGAATATAATCGTCTCGTTTTGATACCTTTGGGAATTTGGACAAACTTTCGACAAATTTGGCTCACCAAGAAGTAACCAAAGTTTAATATATTAGTATAATAGTCTAGATAGAGCTTTGAACCCCTTTAGAATGGATTTCAACCAATATATAGTCCTAACTATAGTTTTGAAACAATGGGAAGAAAATTGTCTTGTTTTGGTACCTTTGGGAATTTGGACAAACTTTCGACAAATTTGGCTCACCAAGAAGTAACCAAAGTTTAATATATTAGTATAATAGTCTAGACAGAGCTTTGAACCCCTTTAGATTGGATTTCAACCAATGTATAGTCCTAACTATAGTTTTGAAACAATGGGAATATAATTGTCTCGTTTTGGTACATTTGAGAATTTGGACAAACTTTGACAGATTTGGCTCACCAAGAAGTAACCAAAGTAATATATTAGTATAATAGTTTATATATAGCTTTGAACCCCTTTAGATTGGATTTCAACCAATGTATATTCCTAACTATAGTTTTGAAACAACGGGAATAAAATCGTCTCGTTTTGATACCTTTGGGAATTTGGACAAACTTTCGACAAATTTGGCTCACCAAGAAGTAACCAAAGTTTAATATATTAGTATAATAGTCTAGATAGAGCTTTGAACCCCTTTAGATTGGATTTCAACCAATGTATATTCCTAACTATAGTTTTAAAACTATGGGAATATAATCGTCTCGTTTCGGTACATTTGAGAATTTGGACAAACTTTGACAGATTTGGCTCACCAAGAAGTAACCAAAGTAATATATTAGTATAATAGTTTATATATAGCTTTGAACCCCTTTAGATTGGATTTCAACCAATGTATAGTCCTAACTATAGGTTTTAAACTATGGGAATATAATCGTCTCGTTTTGGTACATTAGAGAATTTAAACAAACTTTGACAAATTTGGCTCACCAAGAAGTAACCAAACTAATATATTAGTATAATAGTCTATATATACCTTTGAACCCCTTTAGATTGGATTTCAACCAATGTATAGTCCTAACTATAGGTTTTAAACTATGGGAATATAATTGTCTCGTTTTGGTACATTTGAGAATTTAAACAAACTTTGACAAATGTGGCTCACCAAGAAGTAATCAAAGTAATATATTAGTATAATAGTTAATATATAGCTTTGAACCCCTTTAGATTGGATTTCAACCAATATATATTCCTAACTATAGTTTTGAAACAATGGGAATAAAATCGTCTCGTTTTGATGCCTTTGGGAATTTGGACAAACTTTCGACAAAATTGGCTCACCAAGAAGTAACCAAAGTTTAATATATTAGTATAATAGTCTAGATAGAGCTTTGAACCCCTTTAGATTGGATTTCAACCAATGTATATTCCTAACTATAGTTTTAAAACTATGGGAATATAATCGTCTCGTTTCGGTACATTTGAGAATTTGGACAAACTTTGACAGATTTGGCTCACCAAGAAGTAACCAAAGTAATATATTAGTATAATAGTTTATATATAGCTTTGAACCCCTTTAGATTGGATTTCAACCAATGTATATTCCTAACTATAGTTTTGAAACAATGGGAATAAAATCGTCTCGTTTTGATACCTCTGGGAATTTGGACAAACTTTCGACAAATTTGGCTCACCAAGAAGTAACCAAATTTTAATATATTAGTATAATAGTCTAGATAGAGCTTTGAACCCTTTTAGAATGGATTCCAACCAATATATAGTCCTAACTATAGTTTTGAAACAATGGGAATATAATCGTCTCGTTTCGGTACATTTGAGAATTTGGACAAACTTTGACAGATTTGGCTCACCAAGAAGTAACCAAAGTAATATATTAGTATAATAGTTTATATATAGCTTTGAACCCCTTTAGATTGGATTTCAACCAATGTATAGTCCTAACTATAGGTTTTAAACTATGGGAATATAATCGTCTCGTTTTGGTACATTAGAGAATTTAAACAAACTTTGACAAATTTGGCTCACCAAGAAGTAACCAAACTAATATATTAGTATAATAGTCTATATATACCTTTGAACCCCTTTAGATTGGATTTCAACCAATGTATAGTCCTAACTATAGGTTTTAAACTATGGGAATATAATTGTCTCGTTTTGGTACATTTGAGAATTTAAACAAACTTTGACAAATGTGGCTCACCAAGAAGTAATCAAAGTAATATATTAGTATAATAGTTAATATATAGCTTTGAACCCCTTTAGATTGGATTTCAACCAATATATATTCCTAACTATAGTTTTGAAACAATGGGAATAAAATCGTCTCGTTTTGATGCCTTTGGGAATTTGGACAAACTTTCGACAAAATTGGCTCACCAAGAAGTAACCAAAGTTTAATATATTAGTATAATAGTCTAGATAGAGCTTTGAACCCCTTTAGATTGGATTTCAACCAATGTATATTCCTAACTATAGTTTTAAAACTATGGGAATATAATCGTCTCGTTTCTGTACATTTGAGAATTTGGACAAACTTTGACAGATTTGGCTCACCAAGAAGTAACCAAAGTAATATATTAGTATAATAGTTTATATATAGCTTTGAACCCCTTTAGATTGGATTTCAACCAATGTATATTCCTAACTATAGTTTTGAAACAATGGGAATAAAATCGTCTCGTTTTGATACCTCTGGGAATTTGGACAAACTTTCGACAAATTTGGCTCACCAAGAAGTAACCAAATTTTAATATATTAGTATAATAGTCTAGATAGAGCTTTGAACCCTTTTAGAATGGATTCCAACCAATATATAGTCCTAACTATAGTTTTGAAACAATGGGAAGAAAATCGTCTCGTTTTGGTACATTTGGGAATTTGGACAAACTTTCGACAAATTTGGCTCACCAAGAAGTAACCAAAGTTTAATATATTAGTATAATACTCTAGATAGAGCTTTGAACCCCTTTAGATTGGATTTCAACCAATGTATAGTCCTAACCATAGGTTTTAAACTATGGGAATATAATCGTCTCGTTTTGATACCTTTGGGAATTTGGACAAACTTTCGACAAATTTGGCTCACCAAGAAGTAACCAAAGTTTAATATATTAGTATAATAGTCTAGATAGAGCTTTGAACCCCTTTAGAATGGATTTCAACCAATATATAGTCCTAACTATAGTTTTGAAACAATGGGAAGAAAATTGTCTTGTTTTGGTACCTTTGGGAATTTGGACAAACTTTCGACAAATTTGGCTCACCAAGAAGTAACCAAAGTTTAATATATTAGTATAATAGTCTAGACAGAGCTTTGAACCCCTTTAGATTGGATTTCAACCAATGTATAGTCCTAACTATAGTTTTGAAACAATGGGAATATAATTGTCTCGTTTTGGTACATTTGAGAATTTGGACAAACTTTGACAGATTTGGCTCACCAAGAAGTAACCAAAGTAATATATTAGTATAATAGTTTATATATAGCTTTGAACCCCTTTAGATTGGATTTCAACCAATGTATATTCCTAACTATAGTTTTGAAACAACGGGAATAAAATCGTCTCGTTTTGATACCTTTGGGAATTTGGACAAACTTTCGACAAATTTGGCTCACCAAGAAGTAACCAAAGTTTAATATATTAGTATAATAGTCTAGATAGAGCTTTGAACCCCTTTAGAATGGATTCCAACCAATATATAGTCCTAACTATAGTTTTGAAACAATGGGAAGAAAATTGTCTCGTTTTGGTACCTTTGGGAATTTGGACAAACTTTCGACAAATTTGGCTCACCAAGAAGTAACCAAAGTTTAATATATTAGTATAATAGTCTAGATAGAGCTTTGAACCCCTTTAGAATGGATTCCAACCAATATATAGTCCTAACTATAGTTTTGAAACAATGGGAAGAAAATTGTCTCGTTTTGGTACCTTTGGGAATTTGGACAAACTTTCGACAAATTTGGCTCACCAAGAAGTAACCAAAGTTTAATATATTAGTATAATACTCTAGATAGAGCTTTGAACCCCTTTAGATTGGATTTCAACCAATGTATAGTCCTAACTATAGGTTTTAAACTATGGGAATATAATCGTCTCGTTTTGGTACATTTGAGAATTTGGACAAACTTTGACAAAGTTGGCTCACCAAGAAGTAACCAAACTAATATATTAGTATAATAGTCTATATATAGCTTTGAACCCCTTTAGATTGGATTCCAACCAATATATAGTCCAAACTATTTTTTTGAAACAACAGGAAGAAAATCGTCTAGTTTTGGTACCTTTGGGAATTGGGAGAAATTTAGACAAATTTGGCTCACCAAGAAATAACCAAAATTGAATATATTAATATAATAGTCTAAATATAGCTTTGAACCCCTTTAGAATGGATTCCAACCAATATATAGTCCTAACTATAGTTTTGAAACAATGGGAAGAAAATCGTCTCGTTTTGGTACCTTTGGGAATTTGGACAAACTTTCGACAAAATTGGCTCACCAAGAAGTAACCAAAGTTTAATATATTAGTATAATAGTCTAGATAGAGCTTTGAACCCCTTTAGATTGGATTTCAACCAATGTATATTCCTAACTATAGTTTTAAAACTATGGGAATATAATCGTCTCGTTTCGGTACATTCGAGAATTTGGACAAACTTTGACAGATTTGGCTCACCAAGAAGTAACCAAAGTAATATATTAGTATAATAGTTTATATATAGCTTTGAACCCCTTTAGATTGGATTTCAACCAATGTATATTCCTAACTATAGTTTTGAAACAATGGGAATAAAATCGTCTCGTTTTGATACCTCTGGGAATTTGGACAAACTTTCGACAAATTTGGCTCACCAAGAAGTAACCAAATTTTAATATATTAGTATAATAGTCTAGATAGAGCTTTGAACCCTTTTAGAATGGATTCCAACCAATATATAGTCCTAACTATAGTTTTGAAACAATGGGAAGAAAATCGTCTCGTTTTGGTACCTTTGGGAATTTGGACAAACTTTCGACAAATTTGGCTCACCAAGAAGTAACCAAAGTTTAATATATTAGTATAATACTCTAGATAGAGCTTTGAACCCCTTTAGATTGGATTTCAACCAATGTATAGTCCTAACTATAGGTTTTAAACTATGGGAATATAATCGTCTCGTTTTGATACCTTTGGGAATTTGGACAAACTTTCGACAAATTTGGCTCACCAAGAAGTAACCAAAGTTTAAAATATTAGTATAATAGTCTAGATAGAGCTTTGAACCCCTTTAGAATGGATTCCAACCAATATATAGTCCTAACTATAGTTTTGAAACAATGGGAAGAAAATTGTCTCGTTTTGGTACCTTTGGGAATTTGGACAAACTTTCGACAAATTTGGCTCACCAAGAAGTAACCAAAGTTTAATATATTAGTATAATAGTCTAGACAGAGCTTTGAACCCCTTTAGATTGGATTTCAACCAATGTATAGTCCTAACTATAGTTTTGAAACAATGGGAATATAATTGTCTCGTTTTGGTACATTTGAGAATTTGGACAAACTTTGACAGATTTGGCTCACCAAGAAGTAACCAAAGTAATATATTAGTATAATAGTTTATATATAGCTTTGAACCCGTTTAGATTGGATTTCAAGCAATGTATATTCCTAACTATAGTTTTGAAACAACGGGAATAAAATCGTCTCGTTTTGATACCTTTGGGAATTTGGACAAACTTTCGACAAATTTGGCTCACCAAGAAGTAACCAAAGTTTAATATATTAGTATAATAGTCTAGATAGAGCTTTGAACCCCTTTAGAATGGATTCCAACCAATATATAGTCCTAACTATAGTTTTGAAACAATGGGAAGAAAATTGTCTCGTTTTGGTACCTTTGGGAATTTGGACAAACTTTCGACAAATTTGGCTCACCAAGAAGTAACCAAAGTTTAATATATTAGTCTAATACTCTAGATAGAGCTTTGAACCCCTTTAGATTGGATTTCAACCAATGTATAGTCCTAACTATAGGTTTTAAACTATGGGAATATAATCGTCTCGTTTTGGTACATTTGAGAATTTGGACAAACTTTGACAAATTTGGCTCACCAAGAAGTAACCAAACTAATATATTAGTATAATAGTCTATATATAGCTTTGAACCCCTTTAGATTGGATTCCAACCAATATATAGTCCAAACTATTTTTTTGAAACAACGGGAAGAAAATCGTCTAGTTTTGGTACCTTTGGGATTTGGGAGAAATTTAGACAAATTTGGCTCACCAAGAAATAACCAAAATTGAATATATTAATATAATAGTCTAAATATAGCTTTGAACCCCTTTAGAATGGATTCCAACCAATATATAGTCCTAACTATAGTTTTGAAACAATGGGAAGAAAATCGTCTCGTTTTGGTACCTTTGGGAATTTGGACAAACTTTCGACAAATTTGGCTCACCAAGAAGTAACCAAAGTTTAATATATTAGTATAATAGTCTAGACAGAGCTTTGAACCCCTTTAGATTGGATTTCAACCAATGTATAGTCCTAACTATAGTTTTGAAACAATGGGAATATAATTGTCTCGTTTTGGTACATTTGAGAATTTGGACAAACTTTGACAGATTTGGCTCACCAAGAAGTAACCAAAGTAATATATTAGTATAATAGTTTATATATAGCTTTGAACCCCTTTAGATTGGATTTCAACCAATGTATATTCCTAACTATAGTTTTAAAACTATGGGAATATAATCGTCTCGTTTCGGTACATTTGAGAATTTGGACAAACTTGGACAAATTTGGCTCACCAAGAAGTAACCAAAGTTTAATATATTAGTATAATACTCTAGATAGAGCTTTGAACCCCTTTAGATTGGATTTCAACCAATGTATAGTCCTAACTATAGGTTTTAAACTATGGGAATATAATCGTCTCGTTTTGATACCTTTGGGAATTTGGACAAACTTTCGACAAATTTGGCTCACCAAGAAGTAACCAAAGTTTAATATATTAGTATAATAGTCTAGATAGAGCTTTGAACCCCTTTAGAATGGATTCCAACCAATATATAGTCCTAACTATAGTTTTGAAACAATGGGAAGAAAATCGTCTCGTTTTGGTACCTTTGGGAATTTGGACAAACTTTCGACAAAATTGGCTCACCAAGAAGTAACCAAAGTTTAATATATTAGTATAATAGTCTAGATAGAGCTTTGAACCCCTTTAGATTGGATTTCAACCAATGTATATTCCTAACTATAGTTTTAAAACTATGGGAATATAATCGTCTCGTTTCGGTACATTTGAGAATTTGGACAAACTTTGACAGATTTGGCTCACCAAGAAGTAACCAAAGTAATATATTAGTATAATAGTTTATATATAGCTTTGAACCCCTTTAGATTGGATTTCAACCAATGTATATTCCTAACTATAGTTTTGAAACAATGGGAATAAAATCGTCTCGTTTTGATACCTCTGGGAATTTGGACAAACTTTCGACAAATTTGGCTCACCAAGAAGTAACCAAACTAATATATTAGTATAATAGTCTATATATAGCTTTGAACCCCTTTAGATTGGATTCCAACCAATATATAGTCCAAACTATTTTTTTGAAACAACGGGAAGAAAATCGTCTAGTTTTGGTACCTTTGGGATTTGGGAGAAATTTAGACAAATTTGGCTCACCAAGAAATAACCAAAATTGAATATATTAATATAATAGTCTAAATATAGCTTTGAACCTCTTTAGAATGGATTCCAACCAATATATAGTCCTAACTATAGTTTTGAAACAATGGGAAGAAAATCGTCTCGTTTTGGTACCTTTGGGAATTTGGACAAACTTTCGACAAATTTGGCTCACCAAGAAGTAACCAAAGTTTAATATATTAGTATAATAGTCTAGACAGAGCTTTGAACCCCTTTAGATTGGATTTCAACCAATGTATAGTCCTAACTATAGTTTTGAAACAATGGGAATATAATTGTCTCGTTTTGGTACATTTGAGAATTTGGACAAACTTTGACAGATTTGGCTCACCAAGAAGTAACCAAAGTAATATATTAGTATAATAGTTTATATATAGCTTTGAACCCCTTTAGATTGGATTTCAACCAATGTATATTCCTAACTATAGTTTTAAAACTATGGGAATATAATCGTCTCGTTTCGGTACATTTGAGAATTTGGACAAACTTGGACAAATTTGGCTCACCAAGAAGTAACCAAAGTTTAATATATTAGTATAATACTCTAGATAGAGCTTTGAACCCCTTTAGATTGGATTTCAACCAATGTATAGTCCTAACTATAGGTTTTAAACTATGGGAATATAATCGTCTCGTTTTGATACCTTTGGGAATTTGGACAAACTTTCGACAAATTTGGCTCACCAAGAAGTAACCAAAGTTTAATATATTAGTATAATAGTCTAGATAGAGCTTTGAACCCCTTTAGAATGGATTCCAACCAATATATAGTCCTAACTATAGTTTTGAAACAATGGGAAGAAAATTGTCTCGTTTTGGTACCTTTGGGAATTTGGACAAACTTTCGACAAATTTGGCTCACCAAGAAGTAACCAAAGTTTAATATATTAGTATAATAGTCTAGACAGAGCTTTGAACCCCTTTAGATTGGATTTCAACCAATGTATAGTCCTAACTATAGTTTTGAAACAATGGGAATATAATTGTCTCGTTTTGGTACATTTGAGAATTTGGACAAACTTTGACAGATTTGGCTCACCAAGAAGTAACCAAAGTAATATATTAGTATAATAGTTTATATATAGCTTTGAACCCCTTTAGATTGGATTTCAACCAATGTATATTCCTAACTATAGTTTTGAAACAACGGGAATAAAATCGTCTCGTTTTGATACCTTTGGGAATTTGGACAAACTTTCGACAAATTTGGCTCACCAAGAAGTAACCAAAGTTTAATATATTAGTATAATAGTCTAGATAGAGCTTTGAACCCCTTTAGAATGGATTCCAACCAATATATAGTCCTAACTATAGTTTTGAAACAATGGGAAGAAAATTGTCTCGTTTTGGTACCTTTGGGAATTTGGACAAACTTTCGACAAATTTGGCTCACCAAGAAGTAACCAAAGTTTAATATATTAGTATAATACTCTAGATAGAGCTTTGAACCCCTTTAGATTGGATTTCAACCAATGTATAGTCCTAACTATAGGTTTTAAACTATGGGAATATAATCGTCTCGTTTTGGTACATTTGAGAATTTGGACAAACTTTGACAAATTTGGCTCACCAAGAAGTAACCAAACTAATATATTAGTATAATAGTCTATATATAGCTTTGAACCCCTTTAGATTGGATTCCAACCAATATATAGTCCAAACTATTTTTTTGAAACAACAGGAAGAAAATCGTCTAGTTTTGGTACCTTTGGGAATTGGGAGAAATTTAGACAAATTTGGCTCACCAAGAAATAACCAAAATTGAATATATTAATATAATAGTCTAGATAGAGCTTTGAACCCCTTTAGAATGGATTCCAACCAATATATAGTCCTAACTATAGTTTTGAAACAATGGGAAGAAAATCGTCTCGTTTTGGTACCTTTGGGAATTTGGACAAACTTTCGACAAAATTGGCTCACCAAGAAGTAACCAAAGTTTAATATATTAGTATAATAGTCTAGACAGAGCTTTGAACCCCTTTAGATTGGATTTCAACCAATGTATAGTCCTAACTATAGTTTTGAAACAATGGGAATATAATTGTCTCGTTTTGGTACATTTGAGAATTTGGACAAACTTTGACAGATTTGGCTCACCAAGAAGTAACCAAAGTAATATATTAGTATAATAGTTTATATATAGCTTTGAACCCCTTTAGATTGGATTTCAACCAATGTATATTCCTAACTATAGTTTTAAAACTATGGGAATATAATCGTCTCGTTTCGGTACATTTGAGAATTTGGACAAACTTGGACAAATTTGGCTCACCAAGAAGTAACCAAAGTTTAATATATTAGTATAATACTCTAGATAGAGCTTTGAACCCCTTTAGATTGGATTTCAACCAATGTATAGTCCTAACTATAGGTTTTAAACTATGGGAATATAATCGTCTCGTTTTGATACCTTTGGGAATTTGGACAAACTTTCGACAAATTTGGCTCACCAAGAAGTAACCAAAGTTTAATATATTAGTATAATAGTCTAGATAGAGCTTTGAACCCCTTTAGAATGGATTCCAACCAATATATAGTCCTAACTATAGTTTTGAAACAATGGGAAGAAAATTGTCTCGTTTTGGTACCTTTGGGAATTTGGACAAACTTTCGACAAATTTGGCTCACCAAGAAGTAACCAAAGTTTAATATATTAGTATAATAGTCTAGATAGAGCTTTGAACCCCTTTAGAATGGATTCCAACCAATATATAGTCCTAACTATAGTTTTGAAACAATGGGAAGAAAATTGTCTCGTTTTGGTACCTTTGGGAATTTGGACAAACTTTCGACAAATTTGGCTCACCAAGAAGTAACCAAAGTTTAATATATTAGTATAATACTCTAGATAGAGCTTTGAACCCCTTTAGATTGGATTTCAACCAATGTATAGTCCTAACTATAGGTTTTAAACTATGGGAATATAATCGTCTCGTTTTGGTACATTTGAGAATTTGGACAAACTTTGACAAAGTTGGCTCACCAAGAAGTAACCAAACTAATATATTAGTATAATAGTCTATATATAGCTTTGAACCCCTTTAGATTGGATTCCAACCAATATATAGTCCAAACTATTTTTTTGAAACAACAGGAAGAAAATCGTCTAGTTTTGGTACCTTTGGGAATTGGGAGAAATTTAGACAAATTTGGCTCACCAAGAAATAACCAAAATTTAATATATTAATATAATAGTCTAAATATAGCTTTGAACCCCTTTAGAATGGATTCCAACCAATATATAGTCCTAACTATAGTTTTGAAACAATGGGAAGAAAATCGTCTCGTTTTGGTACCTTTGGGAATTTGGACAAACTTTCGACAAAATTGGCTCACCAAGAAGTAACCAAAGTTTAATATATTAGTATAATAGTCTAGATAGAGCTTTGAACCCCTTTAGATTGGATTTCAACCAATGTATATTCCTAACTATAGTTTTAAAACTATGGGAATATAATCGTCTCGTTTCGGTACATTCGAGAATTTGGACAAACTTTGACAGATTTGGCTCACCAAGAAGTAACCAAAGTAATATATTAGTATAATAGTTTATATATAGCTTTGAACCCGTTTAGATTGGATTTCAACCAATGTATATTCCTAACTATAGTTTTGAAACAACGGGAATAAAATCGTCTCGTTTTGATACCTTTGGGAATTTGGACAAACTTTCGACAAATTTGGCTCACCAAGAAGTAACCAAAGTTTAATATATTAGTATAATAGTCTAGATAGAGCTTTGAACCCCTTTAGAATGGATTCCAACCAATATATAGTCCTAACTATAGTTTTGAAACAATGGGAAGAAAATTGTCTCGTTTTGGTACCTTTGGGAATTTGGACAAACTTTCGACAAATTTGGCTCACCAAGAAGTAACCAAAGTTTAATATATTAGTCTAATACTCTAGATAGAGCTTTGAACCCCTTTAGATTGGATTTCAACCAATGTATAGTCCTAACTATAGGTTTTAAACTATGGGAATATAATCGTCTCGTTTTGGTACATTTGAGAATTTGGACAAACTTTGACAAATTTGGCTCACCAAGAAGTAACCAAACTAATATATTAGTATAATAGTCTATATATAGCTTGGAACCCCTTTAGATTGGATTCCAACCAATATATAGTCCAAACTATTTTTTTGAAACAACGGGAAGAAAATCGTCTAGTTTTGGTACCTTTGGGATTTGGGAGAAATTTAGACAAATTTGGCTCACCAAGAAATAACCAAAATTGAATATATTAATATAATAGTCTAAATATAGCTTTGAACCCCTTTAGAATGGATTCCAACCAATATATAGTCCTAACTATAGTTTTGAAACAATGGGAAGAAAATCGTCTCGTTTTGGTACCTTTGGGAATTTGGACAAACTTTCGACAAATTTGGCTCACCAAGAAGTAACCAAAGTTTAATATATTAGTATAATAGTCTAGACAGAGCTTTGAACCCCTTTAGATTGGATTTCAACCAATGTATAGTCCTAACTATAGTTTTGAAACAATGGGAATATAATTGTCTCGTTTTGGTACATTTGAGAATTTGGACAAACTTTGACAGATTTGGCTCACCAAGAAGTAACCAAAGTAATATATTAGTATAATAGTTTATATATAGCTTTGAACCCCTTTAGATTGGATTTCAACCAATGTATATTCCTAACTATAGTTTTAAAACTATGGGAATATAATCGTCTCGTTTCGGTACATTTGAGAATTTGGACAAACTTGGACAAATTTGGCTCACCAAGAAGTAACCAAAGTTTAATATATTAGTATAATACTCTAGATAGAGCTTTGAACCCCTTTAGATTGGATTTCAACCAATGTATAGTCCTAACTATAGGTTTTAAACTATGGGAATATAATCGTCTCGTTTTGATACCTTTGGGAATTTGGACAAACTTTCGACAAATTTGGCTCACCAAGAAGTAACCAAAGTTTAATATATTAGTATAATAGTCTAGATAGAGCTTTGAACCCCTTTAGAATGGATTCCAACCAATATATAGTCCTAACTATAGTTTTGAAACAATGGGAAGAAAATTGTCTCGTTTTGGTACCTTTGGGAATTTGGACAAACTTTCGACAAATTTGGCTCACCAAGAAGTAACCAAAGTTTAATATATTAGTATAATACTCTAGATAGAGCTTTGAACCCCTTTAGATTGGATTTCAACCAATGTATAGTCCTAACTATAGGTTTTAAACTATGGGAATATAATCGTCTCGTTTTGGTACATTTGAGAATTTGGACAAACTTTGACAAATTTGGCTCACCAAGAAGTAACCAAACTAATATATTAGTATAATAGTCTATATATAGCTTTGAACCCCTTTAGATTGGATTCCAACCAATATATAGTCCAAACTATTTTTTTGAAACAACAGGAAGAAAATCGTCTAGTTTTGGTACCTTTGGGAATTGGGAGAAATTTAGACAAATTTGGCTCACCAAGAAATAACCAAAATTGAATATATTAATATAATAGTCTAAATATAGCTTTGAACCCCTTTAGAATGGATTCCAACCAATATATAGTCCTAACTATAGTTTTGAAACAATGGGAAGAAAATCGTCTCGTTTTGGTACCTTTGGGAATTTGGACAAACTTTCGACAAAATTGGCTCACCAAGAAGTAACCAAAGTTTAATATATTAGTATAATAGTCTAGATAGAGCTTTGAACCCCTTTAGATTGGATTTCAACCAATGTATATTCCTAACTATAGTTTTAAAACTATGGGAATATAATCGTCTCGTTTCGGTACATTTGAGAATTTGGACAAACTTTGACAGATTTGGCTCACCAAGAAGTAACCAAAGTAATATATTAGTATAATAGTTTATATATAGCTTTGAACCCCTTTAGATTGGATTTCAACCAATGTATATTCCTAACTATAGTTTTGAAACAATGGGAATAAAATCGTCTCGTTTTGATACCTCTGGGAATTTGGACAAACTTTCGACAAATTTGGCTCACCAAGAAGTAACCAAACTAATATATTAGTATAATAGTCTATATATAGCTTTGAACCCCTTTAGATTGGATTCCAACCAATATATAGTCCAAACTATTTTTTTGAAACAACGGGAAGAAAATCGTCTAGTTTTGGTACCTTTGGGATTTGGGAGAAATTTAGACAAATTTGGCTCACCAAGAAATAACCAAAATTGAATATATTAATATAATAGTCTAAATATAGCTTTGAACCCCTTTAGAATGGATTCCAACCAATATATAGTCCTAACTATAGTTTTGAAACAATGGGAAGAAAATCGTCTCGTTTTGGTACCTTTGGGAATTTGGACAAACTTTCGACAAATTTGGCTCACCAAGAAGTAACCAAAGTTTAATATATTAGTATAATAGTCTAGACAGAGCTTTGAACCCCTTTAGATTGGATTTCAACCAATGTATAGTCCTAACTATAGTTTTGAAACAATGGGAATATAATTGTCTCGTTTTGGTACATTTGAGAATTTGGACAAACTTTGACAGATTTGGCTCACCAAGAAGTAACCAAAGTAATATATTAGTATAATAGTTTATATATAGCTTTGAACCCCTTTAGATTGGATTTCAACCAATGTATATTCCTAACTATAGTTTTAAAACTATGGGAATATAATCGTCTCGTTTCGGTACATTTGAGAATTTGGACAAACTTGGACAAATTTGGCTCACCAAGAAGTAACCAAAGTTTAATATATTAGTATAATACTCTAGATAGAGCTTTGAACCCCTTTAGATTGGATTTCAACCAATGTATAGTCCTAACTATAGGTTTTAAACTATGGGAATATAATCGTCTCGTTTTGATACCTTTGGGAATTTGGACAAACTTTCGACAAATTTGGCTCACCAAGAAGTAACCAAAGTTTAATATATTAGTATAATAGTCTAGATAGAGCTTTGAACCCCTTTAGAATGGATTCCAACCAATATATAGTCCTAACTATAGTTTTGAAACAATGGGAAGAAAATTGTCTCGTTTTGGTACCTTTGGGAATTTGGACAAACTTTCGACAAATTTGGCTCACCAAGAAGTAACCAAAGTTTAATATATTAGTATAATACTCTAGATAGAGCTTTGAACCCCTTTAGATTGGATTTCAACCAATGTATAGTCCTAACTATAGGTTTTAAACTATGGGAATATAATCGTCTCGTTTTGGTACATTTGAGAATTTGGACAAACTTTGACAAATTTGGCTCACCAAGAAGTAACCAAACTAATATATTAGTATAATAGTCTATATATAGCTTTGAACCCCTTTAGATTGGATTCCAACCAATATATAGTCCAAACTATTTTTTTGAAACAACAGGAAGAAAATCGTCTAGTTTTGGTACCTTTGGGAATTGGGAGAAATTTAGACAAATTTGGCTCACCAAGAAATAACCAAAATTGAATATATTAATATAATAGTCTAAATATAGCTTTGAACCCCTTTAGAATGGATTCCAACCAATATATAGTCCTAACTATAGTTTTGAAACAATGGGAAGAAAATCGTCTCGTTTTGGTACCTTTGGGAATTTGGACAAACTTTCGACAAAATTGGCTCACCAAGAAGTAACCAAAGTTTAATATATTAGTATAATAGTCTAGATAGAGCTTTGAACCCCTTTAGATTGGATTTCAACCAATGTATATTCCTAACTATAGTTTTAAAACTATGGGAATATAATCGTCTCGTTTCGGTACATTTGAGAATTTGGACAAACTTTGACAGATTTGGCTCACCAAGAAGTAACCAAAGTAATATATTAGTATAATAGTTTATATATAGCTTTGAACCCCTTTAGATTGGATTTCAACCAATGTATATTCCTAACTATAGTTTTGAAACAATGGGAATAAAATCGTCTCGTTTTGATACCTCTGGGAATTTGGACAAACTTTCGACAAATTTGGCTCACCAAGAAGTAACCAAACTAATATATTAGTATAATAGTCTATATATAGCTTTGAACCCCTTTAGATTGGATTCCAACCAATATATAGTCCAAACTATTTTTTTGAAACAACGGGAAGAAAATCGTCTAGTTTTGGTACCTTTGGGATTTGGGAGAAATTTAGACAAATTTGGCTCACCAAGAAATAACCAAAATTGAATATATTAATATAATAGTCTAAATATAGCTTTGAACCCCTTTAGAATGGATTCCAACCAATATATAGTCCTAACTATAGTTTTGAAACAATGGGAAGAAAATCGTCTCGTTTTGGTACCTTTGGGAATTTGGACAAACTTTCGACAAATTTGGCTCACCAAGAAGTAACCAAAGTTTAATATATTAGTATAATAGTCTAGACAGAGCTTTGAACCCCTTTAGATTGGATTTCAACCAATGTATAGTCCTAACTATAGTTTTGAAACAATGGGAATATAATTGTCTCGTTTTGGTACATTTGAGAATTTGGACAAACTTTGACAGATTTGGCTCACCAAGAAGTAACCAAAGTAATATATTAGTATAATAGTTTATATATAGCTTTGAACCCCTTTAGATTGGATTTCAACCAATGTATATTCCTAACTATAGTTTTAAAACTATGGGAATATAATCGTCTCGTTTCGGTACATTTGAGAATTTGGACAAACTTGGACAAATTTGGCTCACCAAGAAGTAACCAAAGTTTAATATATTAGTATAATACTCTAGATAGAGCTTTGAACCCCTTTAGATTGGATTTCAACCAATGTATAGTCCTAACTATAGGTTTTAAACTATGGGAATATAATCGTCTCGTTTTGATACCTTTGGGAATTTGGACAAACTTTCGACAAATTTGGCTCACCAAGAAGTAACCAAAGTTTAATATATTAGTATAATAGTCTAGATAGAGCTTTGAACCCCTTTAGAATGGATTCCAACCAATATATAGTCCTAACTATAGTTTTGAAACAATGGGAAGAAAATTGTCTCGTTTTGGTACCTTTGGGAATTTGGACAAACTTTCGACAAATTTGGCTCACCAAGAAGTAACCAAAGTTTAATATATTAGTATAATAGTCTAGACAGAGCTTTGAACCCCTTTAGATTGGATTTCAACCAATGTATAGTCCTAACTATAGTTTTGAAACAATGGGAATATAATTGTCTCGTTTTGGTACATTTGAGAATTTGGACAAACTTTGACAGATTTGGCTCACCAAGAAGTAACCAAAGTAATATATTAGTATAATAGTTTATATATAGCTTTGAACCCCTTTAGATTGGATTTCAACCAATGTATATTCCTAACTATAGTTTTGAAACAACGGGAATAAAATCGTCTCGTTTTGATACCTTTGGGAATTTGGACAAACTTTCGACAAATTTGGCTCACCAAGAAGTAACCAAAGTTTAATATATTAGTATAATAGTCTAGATAGAGCTTTGAACCCCTTTAGAATGGATTCCAACCAATATATAGTCCTAACTATAGTTTTGAAACAATGGGAAGAAAATTGTCTCGTTTTGGTACCTTTGGGAATTTGGACAAACTTTCGACAAATTTGGCTCACCAAGAAGTAACCAAAGTTTAATATATTAGTATAATACTCTAGATAGAGCTTTGAACCCCTTTAGATTGGATTTCAACCAATGTATAGTCCTAACTATAGGTTTTAAACTATGGGAATATAATCGTCTCGTTTTGGTACATTTGAGAATTTGGACAAACTTTGACAAATTTGGCTCACCAAGAAGTAACCAAACTAATATATTAGTATAATAGTCTATATATAGCTTTGAACCCCTTTAGATTGGATTCCAACCAATATATAGTCCAAACTATTTTTTTGAAACAACAGGAAGAAAATCGTCTAGTTTTGGTACCTTTGGGAATTGGGAGAAATTTAGACAAATTTGGCTCACCAAGAAATAACCAAAATTGAATATATTAATATAATAGTCTAGATAGAGCTTTGAACCCCTTTAGAATGGATTCCAACCAATATATAGTCCTAACTATAGTTTTGAAACAATGGGAAGAAAATCGTCTCGTTTTGGTACCTTTGGGAATTTGGACAAACTTTCGACAAAATTGGCTCACCAAGAAGTAACCAAAGTTTAATATATTAGTATAATAGTCTAGACAGAGCTTTGAACCCCTTTAGATTGGATTTCAACCAATGTATAGTCCTAACTATAGTTTTGAAACAATGGGAATATAATTGTCTCGTTTTGGTACATTTGAGAATTTGGACAAACTTTGACAGATTTGGCTCACCAAGAAGTAACCAAAGTAATATATTAGTATAATAGTTTATATATAGCTTTGAACCCCTTTAGATTGGATTTCAACCAATGTATATTCCTAACTATAGTTTTAAAACTATGGGAATATAATCGTCTCGTTTCGGTACATTTGAGAATTTGGACAAACTTGGACAAATTTGGCTCACCAAGAAGTAACCAAAGTTTAATATATTAGTATAATACTCTAGATAGAGCTTTGAACCCCTTTAGATTGGATTTCAACCAATGTATAGTCCTAACTATAGGTTTTAAACTATGGGAATATAATCGTCTCGTTTTGATACCTTTGGGAATTTGGACAAACTTTCGACAAATTTGGCTCACCAAGAAGTAACCAAAGTTTAATATATTAGTATAATAGTCTAGATAGAGCTTTGAACCCCTTTAGAATGGATTCCAACCAATATATAGTCCTAACTATAGTTTTGAAACAATGGGAAGAAAATTGTCTCGTTTTGGTACCTTTGGGAATTTGGACAAACTTTCGACAAATTTGGCTCACCAAGAAGTAACCAAAGTTTAATATATTAGTATAATAGTCTAGACAGAGCTTTGAACCCCTTTAGATTGGATTTCAACCAATGTATAGTCCTAACTATAGTTTTGAAACAATGGGAATATAATTGTCTCGTTTTGGTACATTTGAGAATTTGGACAAACTTTCGACAAATTTGGCTCACCAAGAAGTAACCAAAGTTTAATATATTAGTATAATAGTCTAGATAGAGCTTTGAACCCCTTTAGATTGGATTTCAACCAATGTATATTCCTAACTATAGTTTTGAAACAACGGGAATAAAATCGTCTCGTTTTGATACCTTTGGGAATTTGGACAAACTTTCGACAAATTTGGCTCACCAAGAAGTAACCAAAGTTTAATATATTAGTATAATAGTCTAGATAGAGCTTTGAACCCCTTTAGAATGGATTCCAACCAATATATAGTCCTAACTATAGTTTTGAAACAATGGGAAGAAAATTGTCTCGTTTTGGTACCTTTGGGAATTTGGACAAACTTTCGACAAATTTGGCTCACCAAGAAGTAACCAAAGTTTAATATATTAGTATAATACTCTAGATAGAGCTTTGAACCCCTTTAGATTGGATTTCAACCAATGTATAGTCCTAACTATAGGTTTTAAACTATGGGAATATAATCGTCTCGTTTTGGTACATTTGAGAATTTGGACAAACTTTGACAAATTTGGCTCACCAAGAAGTAACCAAACTAATATATTAGTATAATAGTCTATATATAGCTTTGAACCCCTTTAGATTGGATTCCAACCAATATATAGTCCAAACTATTTTTTTGAAACAACAGGAAGAAAATCGTCTAGTTTTGGTACCTTTGGGAATTGGGAGAAATTTAGACAAATTTGGCTCACCAAGAAATAACCAAAATTGAATATATTAATATAATAGTCTAGATAGAGCTTTGAACCCCTTTAGAATGGATTCCAACCAATATATAGTCCTAACTATAGTTTTGAAACAATGGGAAGAAAATCGTCTCGTTTTGGTACCTTTGGGAATTTGGACAAACTTTCGACAAAATTGGCTCACCAAGAAGTAACCAAAGTTTAATATATTAGTATAATAGTCTAGATAGAGCTTTGAACCCCTTTAGATTGGATTTCAACCAATGTATATTCCTAACTATAGTTTTAAAACTATGGGAATATAATCGTCTCGTTTCGGTACATTTGAGAATTTGGACAAACTTTGACAGATTTGGCTCACCAAGAAGTAACCAAAGTAATATATTAGTATAATAGTTTATATATAGCTTTGAACCCCTTTAGATTGGATTTCAACCAATGTATATTCCTAACTATAGTTTTGAAACAATGGGAATAAAATCGTCTTGTTTTGATACCTCTGGGAATTTGGACAAACTTTCGACAAATTTGGCTCACCAAGAAGTAACCAAATTTTAATATATTAGTATAATAGTCTAGATAGAGCTTTGAACCCTTTTAGAATGGATTCCAACCAATATATAGTCCTAACTATAGTTTTGAAACAATGGGAAGAAAATCGTCTCGTTTTGGTACCTTTGGGAATTTGGACAAACATTCGACAAATTTGGCTCACCAAGAAGTAACCAAAGTTTAATATATTAGTATAATACTCTAGATAGAGCTTTGAACCCCTTTAGATTGGATTTCAACCAATGTATAGTCCTAACTATAGGTTTTAAACTATGGGAATATAATCGTCTCGTTTTGATACCTTTGGGAATTTGGACAAACTTTCGACAAATTTGGCTCACCAAGAAGTAACCAAAGTTTAATATATTAGTATAATAGTCTAGATAGAGCTTTGAACCCCTTTAGAATGGATTCCAACCAATATATAGTCCTAACTATAGTTTTGAAACAATGGGAAGAAAATTGTCTCGTTTTGGTACCTTTGGGAATTTGGACAAACTTTCGACAAATTTGGCTCACCAAGAAGTAACCAAAGTTTAATATATTAGTATAATACTCTAGATAGAGCTTTGAACCCCTTTAGATTGGATTTCAACCAATGTATAGTCCTAACTATAGGTTTTAAACTATGGGAATATAATCGTCTCGTTTTGATACCTTTGGGAATTTGGACAAACTTTCGACAAATTTGGCTCACCAAGAAGTAACCAAAGTTTAATATATTAGTATAATAGTCTAGATAGAGCTTTGAACCCCTTTAGAATGGATTCCAACCAATATATAGTCCTAACTATAGTTTTGAAACAATGGGAAGAAAATTGTCTCGTTTTGGTACCTTTGGGAATTTGGACAAACTTTCGACAAATTTGGCTCACCAAGAAGTAACCAAAGTTTAATATATTAGTATAATAGTCTAGACAGAGCTTTGAACCCCTTTAGATTGGATTTCAACCAATGTATAGTCCTAACTATAGTTTTGAAACAATGGGAATATAATTGTCTCGTTTTGGTACATTTGAGAATTTGGACAAACTTTGACAGATTTGGCTCACCAAGAAGTAACCAAAGTAATATATTAGTATAATAGTTTATATATAGCTTTGAACCCCTTTAGATTGGATTTCAACCAATGTATATTCCTAACTATAGTTTTGAAACAACGGGAATAAAATCGTCTCGTTTTGATACCTTTGGGAATTTGGACAAACTTTCGACAAATTTGGCTCACCAAGAAGTAACCAAAGTTTAATATATTAGTATAATAGTCTAGATAGAGCTTTGAACCCCTTTAGAATGGATTCCAACCAATATATAGTCCTAACTATAGTTTTGAAACAATGGGAAGAAAATTGTCTCGTTTTGGTACCTTTGGGAATTTGGACAAACTTTCGACAAATTTGGCTCACCAAGAAGTAACCAAAGTTTAATATATTAGTATAATACTCTAGATAGAGCTTTGAACCCCTTTAGATTGGATTTCAACCAATGTATAGTCCTAACTATAGGTTTTAAACTATGGGAATATAATCGTCTCGTTTTGGTACATTTGAGAATTTGGACAAACTTTGACAAATTTGGCTCACCAAGAAGTAACCAAACTAATATATTAGTATAATAGTCTATATATAGCTTTGAACCCCTTTAGATTGGATTCCAACCAATATATAGTCCAAACTATTTTTTTGAAACAACAGGAAGAAAATCGTCTAGTTTTGGTACCTTTGGGAATTGGGAGAAATTTAGACAAATTTGGCTCACCAAGAAATAACCAAAATTGAATATATTAATATAATAGTCTAGATAGAGCTTTGAACCCCTTTAGAATGGATTCCAACCAATATATAGTCCTAACTATAGTTTTGAAACAATGGGAAGAAAATCGTCTCGTTTTGGTACCTTTGGGAATTTGGACAAACTTTCGACAAAATTGGCTCACCAAGAAGTAACCAAAGTTTAATATATTAGTATAATAGTCTAGACAGAGCTTTGAACCCCTTTAGATTGGATTTCAACCAATGTATAGTCCTAACTATAGTTTTGAAACAATGGGAATATAATTGTCTCGTTTTGGTACATTTGAGAATTTGGACAAACTTTGACAGATTTGGCTCACCAAGAAGTAACCAAAGTAATATATTAGTATAATAGTTTATATATAGCTTTGAACCCCTTTAGATTGGATTTCAACCAATGTATATTCCTAACTATAGTTTTAAAACTATGGGAATATAATCGTCTCGTTTCGGTACATTTGAGAATTTGGACAAACTTGGACAAATTTGGCTCACCAAGAAGTAACCAAAGTTTAATATATTAGTATAATACTCTAGATAGAGCTTTGAACCCCTTTAGATTGGATTTCAACCAATGTATAGTCCTAACTATAGGTTTTAAACTATGGGAATATAATCGTCTCGTTTTGATACCTTTGGGAATTTGGACAAACTTTCGACAAATTTGGCTCACCAAGAAGTAACCAAAGTTTAATATATTAGTATAATAGTCTAGATAGAGCTTTGAACCCCTTTAGAATGGATTCCAACCAATATATAGTCCTAACTATAGTTTTGAAACAATGGGAAGAAAATTGTCTCGTTTTGGTACCTTTGGGAATTTGGACAAACTTTCGACAAATTTGGCTCACCAAGAAGTAACCAAAGTTTAATATATTAGTATAATAGTCTAGACAGAGCTTTGAACCCCTTTAGATTGGATTTCAACCAATGTATAGTCCTAACTATAGTTTTGAAACAATGGGAATATAATTGTCTCGTTTTGGTACATTTGAGAATTTGGACAAACTTTCGACAAATTTGGCTCACCAAGAAGTAACCAAAGTTTAATATATTAGTATAATAGTCTAGATAGAGCTTTGAACCCCTTTAGATTGGATTTCAACCAATGTATATTCCTAACTATAGTTTTGAAACAACGGGAATAAAATCGTCTCGTTTTGATACCTTTGGGAATTTGGACAAACTTTCGACAAATTTGGCTCACCAAGAAGTAACCAAAGTTTAATATATTAGTATAATAGTCTAGATAGAGCTTTGAACCCCTTTAGAATGGATTCCAACCAATATATAGTCCTAACTATAGTTTTGAAACAATGGGAAGAAAATTGTCTCGTTTTGGTACCTTTGGGAATTTGGACAAACTTTCGACAAATTTGGCTCACCAAGAAGTAACCAAAGTTTAATATATTAGTATAATACTCTAGATAGAGCTTTGAACCCCTTTAGATTGGATTTCAACCAATGTATAGTCCTAACTATAGGTTTTAAACTATGGGAATATAATCGTCTCGTTTTGGTACATTTGAGAATTTGGACAAACTTTGACAAATTTGGCTCACCAAGAAGTAACCAAACTAATATATTAGTATAATAGTCTATATATAGCTTTGAACCCCTTTAGATTGGATTCCAACCAATATATAGTCCAAACTATTTTTTTGAAACAACAGGAAGAAAATCGTCTAGTTTTGGTACCTTTGGGAATTGGGAGAAATTTAGACAAATTTGGCTCACCAAGAAATAACCAAAATTGAATATATTAATATAATAGTCTAGATAGAGCTTTGAACCCCTTTAGAATGGATTCCAACCAATATATAGTCCTAACTATAGTTTTGAAACAATGGGAAGAAAATCGTCTCGTTTTGGTACCTTTGGGAATTTGGACAAACTTTCGACAAAATTGGCTCACCAAGAAGTAACCAAAGTTTAATATATTAGTATAATAGTCTAGATAGAGCTTTGAACCCCTTTAGATTGGATTTCAACCAATGTATATTCCTAACTATAGTTTTAAAACTATGGGAATATAATCGTCTCGTTTCGGTACATTTGAGAATTTGGACAAACTTTGACAGATTTGGCTCACCAAGAAGTAACCAAAGTAATATATTAGTATAATAGTTTATATATAGCTTTGAACCCCTTTAGATTGGATTTCAACCAATGTATATTCCTAACTATAGTTTTGAAACAATGGGAATAAAATCGTCTCGTTTTGATACCTCTGGGAATTTGGACAAACTTTCGACAAATTTGGCTCACCAAGAAGTAACCAAATTTTAATATATTAGTATAATAGTCTAGATAGAGCTTTGAACCCTTTTAGAATGGATTCCAACCAATATATAGTCCTAACTATAGTTTTGAAACAATGGGAAGAAAATCGTCTCGTTTTGGTACCTTTGGGAATTTGGACAAACATTCGACAAATTTGGCTCACCAAGAAGTAACCAAAGTTTAATATATTAGTATAATACTCTAGATAGAGCTTTGAACCCCTTTAGATTGGATTTCAACCAATGTATATTCCTAACTATAGTTTTGAAACAACGGGAATAAAATCGTCTCGTTTTGATACCTTTGGGAATTTGGACAAACTTTCGACAAATTTGGCTCACCAAGAAGTAACCAAAGTTTAATATATTAGTATAATAGTCTAGATAGAGCTTTGAACCCCTTTAGAATGGATTCCAACCAATATATAGTCCTAACTATAGTTTTGAAACAATGGGAAGAAAATTGTCTCGTTTTGGTACCTTTGGGAATTTGGACAAACTTTCGACAAATTTGGCTCACCAAGAAGTAACCAAAGTTTAATATATTAGTATAATAGTCTAGATAGAGCTTTGAACCCCTTTAGATTGGATTTCAACCAATGTATATTCCTAACTATAGTTTTGAAACAACGGGAATAAAATCGTCTCGTTTTGATACCTTTGGGAATTTGGACAAACTTTCGACAAATTTGGCTCACCAAGAAGTAACCAAAGTTTAATATATTAGTATAATAGTCTAGATAGAGCTTTGAACCCCTTTAGAATGGATTCCAACCAATATATAGTCCTAACTATAGTTTTGAAACAATGGGAAGAAAATTGTCTCGTTTTGGTACCTTTGGGAATTTGGACAAACTTTCGACAAATTTGGCTCACCAAGAAGTAACCAAAGTTTAATATATTAGTATAATACTCTAGATAGAGCTTTGAACCCCTTTAGATTGGATTTCAACCAATGTATAGTCCTAACTATAGGTTTTAAACTATGGGAATATAATCGTCTCGTTTTGGTACATTTGAGAATTTGGACAAACTTTGACAAATTTGGCTCACCAAGAAGTAACCAAACTAATATATTAGTATAATAGTCTATATATAGCTTTGAACCCCTTTAGATTGGATTCCAACCAATATATAGTCCAAACTATTTTTTTGAAACAACAGGAAGAAAATCGTCTAGTTTTGGTACCTTTGGGAATTGGGAGAAATTTAGACAAATTTGGCTCACCAAGAAATAACCAAAATTGAATATATTAATATAATAGTCTAGATAGAGCTTTGAACCCCTTTAGAATGGATTCCAACCAATATATAGTCCTAACTATAGTTTTGAAACAATGGGAAGAAAATCGTCTCGTTTTGGTACCTTTGGGAATTTGGACAAACTTTCGACAAAATTGGCTCACCAAGAAGTAACCAAAGTTTAATATATTAGTATAATAGTCTAGATAGAGCTTTGAACCCCTTTAGATTGGATTTCAACCAATGTATATTCCTAACTATAGTTTTAAAACTATGGGAATATAATCGTCTCGTTTCGGTACATTTGAGAATTTGGACAAACTTTGACAGATTTGGCTCACCAAGAAGTAACCAAAGTAATATATTAGTATAATAGTTTATATATAGCTTTGAACCCCTTTAGATTGGATTTCAACCAATGTATATTCCTAACTATAGTTTTGAAACAATGGGAATAAAATCGTCTCGTTTTGATACCTCTGGGAATTTGGACAAACTTTCGACAAATTTGGCTCACCAAGAAGTAACCAAATTTTAATATATTAGTATAATAGTCTAGATAGAGCTTTGAACCCTTTTAGAATGGATTCCAACCAATATATAGTCCTAACTATAGTTTTGAAACAATGGGAAGAAAATCGTCTCGTTTTGGTACCTTTGGGAATTTGGACAAACATTCGACAAATTTGGCTCACCAAGAAGTAACCAAAGTTTAATATATTAGTATAATACTCTAGATAGAGCTTTGAACCCCTTTAGATTGGATTTCAACCAATGTATAGTCCTAACTATAGGTTTTAAACTATGGGAATATAATCGTCTCGTTTTGATACCTTTGGGAATTTGGACAAACTTTCGACAAATTTGGCTCACCAAGAAGTAACCAAAGTTTAATATATTAGTATAATAGTCTAGATAGAGCTTTGAACCCCTTTAGAATGGATTCCAACCAATATATAGTCCTAACTATAGTTTTGAAACAATGGGAAGAAAATTGTCTCGTTTTGGTACCTTTGGGAATTTGGACAAACTTTCGACAAATTTGGCTCACCAAGAAGTAACCAAAGTTTAATATATTAGTATAATAGTCTAGACAGAGCTTTGAACCCCTTTAGATTGGATTTCAACCAATGTATAGTCCTAACTATAGTTTTGAAACAATGGGAATATAATTGTCTCGTTTTGGTACATTTGAGAATTTGGACAAACTTTGACAGATTTGGCTCACCAAGAAGTAACCAAAGTAATATATTAGTATAATAGTTTATATATAGCTTTGAACCCCTTTAGATTGGATTTCAACCAATGTATATTCCTAACTATAGTTTTGAAACAACGGGAATAAAATCGTCTCGTTTTGATACCTTTGGGAATTTGGACAAACTTTCGACAAATTTGGCTCACCAAGAAGTAACCAAAGTTTAATATATTAGTATAATAGTCTAGATAGAGCTTTGAACCCCTTTAGAATGGATTCCAACCAATATATAGTCCTAACTATAGTTTTGAAACAATGGGAAGAAAATTGTCTCGTTTTGGTACCTTTGGGAATTTGGACAAACTTTCGACAAATTTGGCTCACCAAGAAGTAACCAAAGTTTAATATATTAGTATAATAGTCTAGACAGAGCTTTGAACCCCTTTAGATTGGATTTCAACCAATGTATAGTCCTAACTATAGTTTTGAAACAATGGGAATATAATTGTCTCGTTTTGGTACATTTGAGAATTTGGACAAACTTTGACAGATTTGGCTCACCAAGAAGTAACCAAAGTAATATATTAGTATAATAGTTTATATATAGCTTTGAACCCCTTTAGATTGGATTTCAACCAATGTATATTCCTAACTATAGTTTTAAAACTATGGGAATATAATCGTCTCGTTTCGGTACATTTGAGAATTTGGACAAACTTGGACAAATTTGGCTCACCAAGAAGTAACCAAAGTTTAATATATTAGTATAATACTCTAGATAGAGCTTTGAACCCCTTTAGATTGGATTTCAACCAATGTATAGTCCTAACTATAGGTTTTAAACTATGGGAATATAATCGTCTCGTTTTGATACCTTTGGGAATTTGGACAAACTTTCGACAAATTTGGCTCACCAAGAAGTAACCAAAGTTTAATATATTAGTATAATAGTCTAGATAGAGCTTTGAACCCCTTTAGAATGGATTCCAACCAATATATAGTCCTAACTATAGTTTTGAAACAATGGGAAGAAAATTGTCTCGTTTTGGTACCTTTGGGAATTTGGACAAACTTTCGACAAATTTGGCTCACCAAGAAGTAACCAAAGTTTAATATATTAGTATAATAGTCTAGACAGAGCTTTGAACCCCTTTAGATTGGATTTCAACCAATGTATAGTCCTAACTATAGTTTTGAAACAATGGGAATATAATTGTCTCGTTTTGGTACATTTGAGAATTTGGACAAACTTTCGACAAATTTGGCTCACCAAGAAGTAACCAAAGTTTAATATATTAGTATAATAGTCTAGATAGAGCTTTGAACCCCTTTAGATTGGATTTCAACCAATGTATATTCCTAACTATAGTTTTGAAACAACGGGAATAAAATCGTCTCGTTTTGATACCTTTGGGAATTTGGACAAACTTTCGACAAATTTGGCTCACCAAGAAGTAACCAAAGTTTAATATATTAGTATAATAGTCTAGATAGAGCTTTGAACCCCTTTAGAATGGATTCCAACCAATATATAGTCCTAACTATAGTTTTGAAACAATGGGAAGAAAATTGTCTCGTTTTGGTACCTTTGGGAATTTGGACAAACTTTCGACAAATTTGGCTCACCAAGAAGTAACCAAAGTTTAATATATTAGTATAATACTCTAGATAGAGCTTTGAACCCCTTTAGATTGGATTTCAACCAATGTATAGTCCTAACTATAGGTTTTAAACTATGGGAATATAATCGTCTCGTTTTGGTACATTTGAGAATTTGGACAAACTTTGACAAATTTGGCTCACCAAGAAGTAACCAAACTAATATATTAGTATAATAGTCTATATATAGCTTTGAACCCCTTTAGATTGGATTCCAACCAATATATAGTCCAAACTATTTTTTTGAAACAACAGGAAGAAAATCGTCTAGTTTTGGTACCTTTGGGAATTGGGAGAAATTTAGACAAATTTGGCTCACCAAGAAATAACCAAAATTGAATATATTAATATAATAGTCTAGATAGAGCTTTGAACCCCTTTAGAATGGATTCCAACCAATATATAGTCCTAACTATAGTTTTGAAACAATGGGAAGAAAATCGTCTCGTTTTGGTACCTTTGGGAATTTGGACAAACTTTCGACAAAATTGGCTCACCAAGAAGTAACCAAAGTTTAATATATTAGTATAATAGTCTAGATAGAGCTTTGAACCCCTTTAGATTGGATTTCAACCAATGTATATTCCTAACTATAGTTTTAAAACTATGGGAATATAATCGTCTCGTTTCGGTACATTTGAGAATTTGGACAAACTTTGACAGATTTGGCTCACCAAGAAGTAACCAAAGTAATATATTAGTATAATAGTTTATATATAGCTTTGAACCCCTTTAGATTGGATTTCAACCAATGTATATTCCTAACTATAGTTTTGAAACAATGGGAATAAAATCGTCTCGTTTTGATACCTCTGGGAATTTGGACAAACTTTCGACAAATTTGGCTCACCAAGAAGTAACCAAATTTTAATATATTAGTATAATAGTCTAGATAGAGCTTTGAACCCTTTTAGAATGGATTCCAACCAATATATAGTCCTAACTATAGTTTTGAAACAATGGGAAGAAAATCGTCTCGTTTTGGTACCTTTGGGAATTTGGACAAACATTCGACAAATTTGGCTCACCAAGAAGTAACCAAAGTTTAATATATTAGTATAATACTCTAGATAGAGCTTTGAACCCCTTTAGATTGGATTTCAACCAATGTATAGTCCTAACTATAGGTTTTAAACTATGGGAATATAATCGTCTCGTTTTGATACCTTTGGGAATTTGGACAAACTTTCGACAAATTTGGCTCACCAAGAAGTAACCAAAGTTTAATATATTAGTATAATAGTCTAGATAGAGCTTTGAACCCCTTTAGAATGGATTCCAACCAATATATAGTCCTAACTATAGTTTTGAAACAATGGGAAGAAAATTGTCTCGTTTTGGTACCTTTGGGAATTTGGACAAACTTTCGACAAATTTGGCTCACCAAGAAGTAACCAAAGTTTAATATATTAGTATAATAGTCTAGACAGAGCTTTGAACCCCTTTAGATTGGATTTCAACCAATGTATAGTCCTAACTATAGTTTTGAAACAATGGGAATATAATTGTCTCGTTTTGGTACATTTGAGAATTTGGACAAACTTTGACAGATTTGGCTCACCAAGAAGTAACCAAAGTAATATATTAGTATAATAGTTTATATATAGCTTTGAACCCCTTTAGATTGGATTTCAACCAATGTATATTCCTAACTATAGTTTTGAAACAACGGGAATAAAATCGTCTCGTTTTGATACCTTTGGGAATTTGGACAAACTTTCGACAAATTTGGCTCACCAAGAAGTAACCAAAGTTTAATATATTAGTATAATAGTCTAGATAGAGCTTTGAACCCCTTTAGAATGGATTCCAACCAATATATAGTCCTAACTATAGTTTTGAAACAATGGGAAGAAAATTGTCTCGTTTTGGTACCTTTGGGAATTTGGACAAACTTTCGACAAATTTGGCTCACCAAGAAGTAACCAAAGTTTAATATATTAGTATAATACTCTAGATAGAGCTTTGAACCCCTTTAGATTGGATTTCAACCAATGTATAGTCCTAACTATAGGTTTTAAACTATGGGAATATAATCGTCTCGTTTTGGTACATTTGAGAATTTGGACAAACTTTGACAAATTTGGCTCACCAAGAAGTAACCAAACTAATATATTAGTATAATAGTCTATATATAGCTTTGAACCCCTTTAGATTGGATTCCAACCAATATATAGTCCAAACTATTTTTTTGAAACAACAGGAAGAAAATCGTCTAGTTTTGGTACCTTTGGGAATTGGGAGAAATTTAGACAAATTTGGCTCACCAAGAAATAACCAAAATTGAATATATTAATATAATAGTCTAGATAGAGCTTTGAACCCCTTTAGAATGGATTCCAACCAATATATAGTCCTAACTATAGTTTTGAAACAATGGGAAGAAAATCGTCTCGTTTTGGTACCTTTGGGAATTTGGACAAACTTTCGACAAAATTGGCTCACCAAGAAGTAACCAAAGTTTAATATATTAGTATAATAGTCTAGACAGAGCTTTGAACCCCTTTAGATTGGATTTCAACCAATGTATAGTCCTAACTATAGTTTTGAAACAATGGGAATATAATTGTCTCGTTTTGGTACATTTGAGAATTTGGACAAACTTTGACAGATTTGGCTCACCAAGAAGTAACCAAAGTAATATATTAGTATAATAGTTTATATATAGCTTTGAACCCCTTTAGATTGGATTTCAACCAATGTATATTCCTAACTATAGTTTTAAAACTATGGGAATATAATCGTCTCGTTTCGGTACATTTGAGAATTTGGACAAACTTGGACAAATTTGGCTCACCAAGAAGTAACCAAAGTTTAATATATTAGTATAATACTCTAGATAGAGCTTTGAACCCCTTTAGATTGGATTTCAACCAATGTATAGTCCTAACTATAGGTTTTAAACTATGGGAATATAATTGTCTCGTTTTGATACCTTTGGGAATTTGGACAAACTTTCGACAAATTTGGCTCACCAAGAAGTAACCAAAGTTTAATATATTAGTATAATAGTCTAGATAGAGCTTTGAACCCCTTTAGAATGGATTCCAACCAATATATAGTCCTAACTATAGTTTTGAAACAATGGGAAGAAAATTGTCTCGTTTTGGTACCTTTGGGAATTTGGACAAACTTTCGACAAATTTGGCTCACCAAGAAGTAACCAAAGTTTAATATATTAGTATAATAGTCTAGACAGAGCTTTGAACCCCTTTAGATTGGATTTCAACCAATGTATAGTCCTAACTATAGTTTTGAAACAATGGGAATATAATTGTCTCGTTTTGGTACATTTGAGAATTTGGACAAACTTTCGACAAATTTGGCTCACCAAGAAGTAACCAAAGTTTAATATATTAGTATAATAGTCTAGATAGAGCTTTGAACCCCTTTAGATTGGATTTCAACCAATGTATATTCCTAACTATAGTTTTGAAACAACGGGAATAAAATCGTCTCGTTTTGATACCTTTGGGAATTTGGACAAACTTTCGACAAATTTGGCTCACCAAGAAGTAACCAAAGTTTAATATATTAGTATAATAGTCTAGATAGAGCTTTGAACCCCTTTAGAATGGATTCCAACCAATATATAGTCCTAACTATAGTTTTGAAACAATGGGAAGAAAATTGTCTCGTTTTGGTACCTTTGGGAATTTGGACAAACTTTCGACAAATTTGGCTCACCAAGAAGTAACCAAAGTTTAATATATTAGTATAATACTCTAGATAGAGCTTTGAACCCCTTTAGATTGGATTTCAACCAATGTATAGTCCTAACTATAGGTTTTAAACTATGGGAATATAATCGTCTCGTTTTGGTACATTTGAGAATTTGGACAAACTTTGACAAATTTGGCTCACCAAGAAGTAACCAAACTAATATATTAGTATAATAGTCTATATATAGCTTTGAACCCCTTTAGATTGGATTCCAACCAATATATAGTCCAAACTATTTTTTTGAAACAACAGGAAGAAAATCGTCTAGTTTTGGTACCTTTGGGAATTGGGAGAAATTTAGACAAATTTGGCTCACCAAGAAATAACCAAAATTGAATATATTAATATAATAGTCTAGATAGAGCTTTGAACCCCTTTAGAATGGATTCCAACCAATATATAGTCCTAACTATAGTTTTGAAACAATGGGAAGAAAATCGTCTCGTTTTGGTACCTTTGGGAATTTGGACAAACTTTCGACAAAATTGGCTCACCAAGAAGTAACCAAAGTTTAATATATTAGTATAATAGTCTAGATAGAGCTTTGAACCCCTTTAGATTGGATTTCAACCAATGTATATTCCTAACTATAGTTTTAAAACTATGGGAATATAATCGTCTCGTTTCGGTACATTTGAGAATTTGGACAAACTTTGACAGATTTGGCTCACCAAGAAGTAACCAAAGTAATATATTAGTATAATAGTTTATATATAGCTTTGAACCCCTTTAGATTGGATTTCAACCAATGTATATTCCTAACTATAGTTTTGAAACAATGGGAATAAAATCGTCTCGTTTTGATACCTCTGGGAATTTGGACAAACTTTCGACAAATTTGGCTCACCAAGAAGTAACCAAATTTTAATATATTAGTATAATAGTCTAGATAGAGCTTTGAACCCTTTTAGAATGGATTCCAACCAATATATAGTCCTAACTATAGTTTTGAAACAATGGGAAGAAAATCGTCTCGTTTTGGTACCTTTGGGAATTTGGACAAACATTCGACAAATTTGGCTCACCAAGAAGTAACCAAAGTTTAATATATTAGTATAATACTCTAGATAGAGCTTTGAACCCCTTTAGATTGGATTTCAACCAATGTATAGTCCTAACTATAGGTTTTAAACTATGGGAATATAATCGTCTCGTTTTGATACCTTTGGGAATTTGGACAAACTTTCGACAAATTTGGCTCACCAAGAAGTAACCAAAGTTTAATATATTAGTATAATAGTCTAGATAGAGCTTTGAACCCCTTTAGAATGGATTCCAACCAATATATAGTCCTAACTATAGTTTTGAAACAATGGGAAGAAAATTGTCTCGTTTTGGTACCTTTGGGAATTTGGACAAACTTTCGACAAATTTGGCTCACCAAGAAGTAACCAAAGTTTAATATATTAGTATAATAGTCTAGACAGAGCTTTGAACCCCTTTAGATTGGATTTCAACCAATGTATAGTCCTAACTATAGTTTTGAAACAATGGGAATATAATTGTCTCGTTTTGGTACATTTGAGAATTTGGACAAACTTTGACAGATTTGGCTCACCAAGAAGTAACCAAAGTAATATATTAGTATAATAGTTTATATATAGCTTTGAACCCCTTTAGATTGGATTTCAACCAATGTATATTCCTAACTATAGTTTTGAAACAACGGGAATAAAATCGTCTCGTTTTGATACCTTTGGGAATTTGGACAAACTTTCGACAAATTTGGCTCACCAAGAAGTAACCAAAGTTTAATATATTAGTCTAATACTCTAGATAGAGCTTTGAACCCCTTTAGATTGGATTTCAACCAATGTATAGTCCTAACTATAGGTTTTAAACTATGGGAATATAATCGTCTCGTTTTGGTACATTTGAGAATTTGGACAAACTTTGACAAATTTGGCTCACCAAGAAGTAACCAAACTAATATATTAGTATAATAGTCTATATATAGCTTTGAACCCCTTTAGATTGGATTCCAACCAATATATAGTCCAAACTATTTTTTTGAAACAACGGGAAGAAAATCGTCTAGTTTTGGTACCTTTGGGATTTGGGAGAAATTTAGACAAATTTGGCTCACCAAGAAATAACCAAAATTGAATATATTAATATAATAGTCTAAATATAGCTTTGAACCCCTTTAGAATGGATTCCAACCAATATATAGTCCTAACTATAGTTTTGAAACAATGGGAAGAAAATCGTCTCGTTTTGGTACCTTTGGGAATTTGGACAAACTTTCGACAAATTTGGCTCACCAAGAAGTAACCAAAGTTTAATATATTAGTATAATAGTCTAGACAGAGCTTTGAACCCCTTTAGATTGGATTTCAACCAATGTATAGTCCTAACTATAGTTTTGAAACAATGGGAATATAATTGTCTCGTTTTGGTACATTTGAGAATTTGGACAAACTTTGACAGATTTGGCTCACCAAGAAGTAACCAAAGTAATATATTAGTATAATAGTTTATATATAGCTTTGAACGCCTTTAGATTGGATTTCAATAAATGTATATTCCTAACTATAGTTTTAAAACTATGGGAATATAATCGTCTCGTTTCGGTACATTTGAGAATTTGGACAAACTTGGACAAATTTGGGTCACCAAGAAGTAACCAAAGTTTAATATATTAGTATAATACTCTAGATAGAGCTTTGAACCCCTTTAGATTGGATTTCAACCAATGTATAGTCCTAACTATAGGTTTTAAACTATGGGAATATAATCGTCTCGTTTTGATACCTTTGGGAATTTGGACAAACTTTCGACAAATTTGGCTCACCAAGAAGTAATAAAAGTTTAATATATTAGTATAATAGTCTAGATAGAGCTTTGAACCCCTTTAGAATGGATTCCAACCAATATATAGTCCTAACTATAGTTTTGAAACAATGGGAAGAAAATTGTCTCGTTTTGGTACCTTTGGGAATTTGGACAAACTTTCGACAAATTTGGCTCACCAAGAAGTAACCAAAGTTTAATATATTAGTATAATAGTCTAGACAGAGCTTTGAACCCCTTTAGATTGGATTTCAACCAATGTATAGTCCTAACTATAGTTTTGAAACAATGGGAATATAATTGTCTCGTTTTGGTACATTTGAGAATTTGGACAAACTTTGACAGATTTGGCTCACCAAGAAGTAACCAAAGTAATATATTAGTATAATAGTTTATATATAGCTTTGAACCCCTTTAGATTGGATTTCAACCAATGTATATTCCTAACTATAGTTTTGATACAACGGGAATAAAATCGTCTCGTTTTGATACCTTTGGGAATTTGGACAAACTTTCGACAAATTTGGCTCACCAAGAAGTAACCAAAGTTTAATATATTAGTATAATAGTCTAGATAGAGCTTTGAACCCCTTTAGAATGGATTCCAACCAATATATAGTCCTAACTATAGTTTTGAAACAATGGGAAGAAAATTGTCTCGTTTTGGTACCTTTGGGAATTTGGACAAACTTTCGACAAATTTGGCTCACCAAGAAGTAACCAAAGTTTAATATATTAGTATAATACTCTAGATAGAGCTTTGAACCCCTTTAGATTGGATTTCAACCAATGTATAGTCCTAACTATAGGTTTTAAACTATGGGAATATAATCGTCTCGTTTTGGTACATTTGAGAATTTGGACAAACTTTGACAAATTTGGCTCACCAAGAAGTAACCAAACTAATATATTAGTATAATAGTCTATATATAGCTTTGAACCCCTTTAGATTGGATTCCAACCAATATATAGTCCAAACTATTTTTTTGAAACAACAGGAAGAAAATCGTCTAGTTTTGGTACCTTTGGGAATTGGGAGAAATTTAGATAAATTTGGCTCACCAAGAAATAACCAAAATTGAATATATTAATATAATAGTCTAAATATAGCTTTGAACCCCTTTAGAATGGATTCCAACCAATATATAGTCCTAACTATAGTTTTGAAACAATGGGAAGAAAATCGTCTCGTTTTGGTACCTTTGGGAATTTGGACAAACTTTCGACAAAATTGGCTCACCAAGAAGTAACCAAAGTTTAATATATTAGTATAATAGTCTAGATAGAGCTTTGAACCCCTTTAGATTGGATTTCAACCAATGTATATTCCTAACTATAGTTTTAAAACTATGGGAATATAATCGTCTCGTTTCGGTACATTTGAGAATTTGGACAAACTTTGACAGATTTGGCTCACCAAGAAGTAACCAAAGTAATATATTAGTATAATAGTTTATATATAGCTTTGAACCCCTTTAGATTGGATTTCAACCAATGTATATTCCTAACTATAGTTTTGAAACAATGGGAATAAAATCGTCTCGTTTTGATACCTCTGGGAATTTGGACAAACTTTCGACAAATTTGGCTCACCAAGAAGTAACCAAATTTTAATATATTAGTATAATAGTCTAGATAGAGCTTTGAACCCTTTTAGAATGGATTCCAACCAATATATAGTCCTAACTATAGTTTTGAAACAATGGGAAGAAAATTGTCTCGTTTTGGTACCTTTGGGAATTTGGACAAACTTTCGACAAATTTGGCTCACCAAGAAGTAACCAAAGTTTAATATATTAGTATAATAGTCTAGACAGAGCTTTGAACCCCTTTAGATTGGATTTCAACCAATGTATAGTCCTAACTATAGTTTTGAAACAATGGGAATATAATTGTCTCGTTTTGGTACATTTGAGAATTTGGACAAACTTTGACAGATTTGGCTCACCAAGAAGTAACCAAAGTAATATATTAGTATAATAGTTTATATATAGCTTTGAACCCCTTTAGATTGGATTTCAACCAATGTATATTCCTAACTATAGTTTTGAAACAACGGGAATAAAATCGTCTCGTTTTGATACCTTTGGGAATTTGGACAAACTTTCGACAAATTTGGCTCACCAAGAAGTAACCAAAGTTTAATATATTAGTGTAATAGTCTAGATAGAGCTTTGAACCCCTTTAGAATGGATTCCAACCAATATATAGTCCTAACTATAGTTTTGAAACAATGGGAAGAAAATTGTCTCGTTTTGGTACCTTTGGGAATTTGGACAAACTTTCGACAAATTTGGCTCACCAAGAAGTAACCAAAGTTTAATATATTAGTCTAATACTCTAGATAGAGCTTTGAACCCCTTTAGATTGGATTTCAACCAATGTATAGTCCTAACTATAGGTTTTAAACTATGGGAATATAATCGTCTCGTTTTGGTACATTTGAGAATTTGGACAAACTTTGACAAATTTGGCTCACCAAGAAGTAACCAAACTAATATATTAGTATAATAGTCTATATATAGCTTTGAACCCCTTTAGATTGGATTCCAACCAATATATAGTCCAAACTATTTTTTTGAAACAACGGGAAGAAAATCGTCTAGTTTTGGTACCTTTGGGATTTGGGAGAAATTTAGACAAATTTGGCTCACCAAGAAATAACCAAAATTGAATATATTAATATAATAGTCTAAATATAGCTTTGAACCCCTTTAGAATGGATTCCAACCAATATATAGTCCTAACTATAGTTTTGAAACAATGGGAAGAAAATCGTCTCGTTTTGGTACCTTTGGGAATTTGGACAAACTTTCGACAAATTTGGCTCACCAAGAAGTAACCAAAGTTTAATATATTAGTATAATAGTCTAGATAGAGCTTTGAACCCCTTTAGATTGGATTTCAACCAATGTATATTCCTAACTATAGTTTTAAAACTATGGGAATATAATCGTCTCGTTTCGGTACATTTGAGAATTTGGACAAACTTGGACAAATTTGGGTCACCAAGAAGTAACCAAAGTTTAATATATTAGTATAATACTCTAGATAGAGCTTTGAACCCCTTTAGATTGGATTTCAACCAATGTATAGTCCTAACTATAGGTTTTAAACTATGGGAATATAATCGTCTCGTTTTGATACCTTTGGGAATTTGGACAAACTTTCGACAAATTTGGCTCACCAAGAAGTAACCAAAGTTTAATATATTAGTATAATAGTCTAGATAGAGCTTTGAACCCCTTTAGAATGGATTCCAACCAATATATAGTCCTAACTATAGTTTTGAAACAATGGGAAGAAAATTGTCTCGTTTTGGTACCTTTGGGAATTTGGACAAACTTTCGACAAATTTGGCTCACCAAGAAGTAACCAAAGTTTAATATATTAGTCTAATACTCTAGATAGAGCTTTGAACCCCTTTAGATTGGATTTCAACCAATGTATAGTCCTAACTATAGGTTTTAAACTATGGGAATATAATCGTCTCGTTTTGGTACATTTGAGAATTTGGACAAACTTTGACAAATTTGGCTCACCAAGAAGTAACCAAACTAATATATTAGTATAATAGTCTATATATAGCTTTGAACCCCTTTAGATTGGATTCCAACCAATATATAGTCCAAACTATTTTTTTGAAACAACGGGAAGAAAATCGTCTAGTTTTGGTACCTTTGGGATTTGGGAGAAATTTAGACAAATTTGGCTCACCAAGAAATAACCAAAATTGAATATATTAATATAATAGTCTAAATATAGCTTTGAACCCCTTTAGAATGGATTCCAACCAATATATAGTCCTAACTATAGTTTTGAAACAATGGGAAGAAAATCGTCTCGTTTTGGTACCTTTGGGAATTTGGACAAACTTTCGACAAATTTGGCTCACCAAGAAGTAACCAAAGTTTAATATATTAGTATAATAGTCTAGATAGAGCTTTGAACCCCTTTAGATTGGATTTCAACCAATGTATATTCCTAACTATAGTTTTAAAACTATGGGAATATAATCGTCTCGTTTCGGTACATTTGAGAATTTGGACAAACTTGGACAAATTTGGGTCACCAAGAAGTAACCAAAGTTTAATATATTAGTATAATACTCTAGATAGAGCTTTGAACCCCTTTAGATTGGATTTCAACCAATGTATAGTCCTAACTATAGGTTTTAAACTATGGGAATATAATCGTCTCGTTTTGATACCTTTGGGAATTTGGACAAACTTTCGACAAATTTGGCTCACCAAGAAGTAACCAAAGTTTAATATATTAGTATAATAGTCTAGATAGAGCTTTGAACCCCTTTAGAATGGATTCCAACCAATATATAGTCCTAACTATAGTTTTGAAACAATGGGAAGAAAATTGTCTCGTTTTGGTACCTTTGGGAATTTGGACAAACTTTCGACAAATTTGGCTCACCAAGAAGTAACCAAAGTTTAATATATTAGTATAATAGTCTAGACAGAGCTTTGAACCCCTTTAGATTGGATTTCAACCAATGTATAGTCCTAACTATAGTTTTGAAACAATGGGAATATAATTGTCTCGTTTTGGTACATTTGAGAATTTGGACAAACTTTGACAGATTTGGCTCACCAAGAAGTAACCAAAGTAATATATTAGTATAATAGTTTATATATAGCTTTGAACCCCTTTAGATTGGATTTCAACCAATGTATATTCCTAACTATAGTTTTGAAACAACGGGAATAAAATCGTCTCGTTTTGATACCTTTGGGAATTTGGACAAACTTTCGACAAATTTGGCTCACCAAGAAGTAACCAAAGTTTAATATATTAGTATAATAGTCTAGATAGAGCTTTGAACCCCTTTAGAATGGATTCCAACCAATATATAGTCCTAACTATAGTTTTGAAACAATGGGAAGAAAATTGTCTCGTTTTGGTACCTTTGGGAATTTGGACAAACTTTCGACAAATTTGGCTCACCAAGAAGTAACCAAAGTTTAATATATTAGTATAATACTCTAGATAGAGCTTTGAACCCCTTTAGATTGGATTTCAACCAATGTATAGTCCTAACTATAGGTTTTAAACTATGGGAATATAATCGTCTCGTTTTGGTACATTTGAGAATTTGGACAAACTTTGACAAATTTGGCTCACCAAGAAGTAACCAAACTAATATATTAGTATAATAGTCTATATATAGCTTTGAACCCCTTTAGATTGGATTCCAACCAATATATAGTCCAAACTATTTTTTTGAAACAACAGGAAGAAAATCGTCTAGTTTTGGTACCTTTGGGAATTGGGAGAAATTTAGATAAATTTGGCTCACCAAGAAATAACCAAAATTGAATATATTAATATAATAGTCTAAATATAGCTTTGAACCCCTTTAGAATGGATTCCAACCAATATATAGTCCTAACTATAGTTTTGAAACAATGGGAAGAAAATCGTCTCGTTTTGGTACCTTTGGGAATTTGGACAAACTTTCGACAAAATTGGCTCACCAAGAAGTAACCAAAGTTTAATATATTAGTATAATAGTCTAGATAGAGCTTTGAACCCCTTTAGATTGGATTTCAACCAATGTATATTCCTAACTATAGTTTTAAAACTATGGGAATATAATCGTCTCGTTTCGGTACATTTGAGAATTTGGACAAACTTTGACAGATTTGGCTCACCAAGAAGTAACCAAAGTAATATATTAGTATAATAGTTTATATATAGCTTTGAACCCCTTTAGATTGGATTTCAACCAATGTATATTCCTAACTATAGTTTTGAAACAATGGGAATAAAATCGTCTCGTTTTGATACCTCTGGGAATTTGGACAAACTTTCGACAAATTTGGCTCACCAAGAAGTAACCAAATTTTAATATATTAGTATAATAGTCTAGATAGAGCGTTGAACCCTTTTAGAATGGATTCCAACCAATATATAGTCCTAACTATAGTTTTGAAACAATGGGAAGAAAATTGTCTCGTTTTGGTACCTTTGGGAATTTGGACAAACTTTCGACAAATTTGGCTCACCAAGAAGTAACCAAAGTTTAATATATTAGTATAATAGTCTAGACAGAGCTTTGAACCCCTTTAGATTGGATTTCAACCAATGTATAGTCCTAACTATAGTTTTGAAACAATGGGAATATAATTGTCTCGTTTTGGTACATTTGAGAATTTGGACAAACTTTGACAGATTTGGCTCACCAAGAAGTAACCAAAGTAATATATTAGTATAATAGTTTATATATAGCTTTGAACCCCTTTAGATTGGATTTCAACCAATGTATATTCCTAACTATAGTTTTGAAACAACGGGAATAAAATCGTCTCGTTTTGATACCTTTGGGAATTTGGACAAACTTTCGACAAATTTGGCTCACCAAGAAGTAACCAAAGTTTAATATATTAGTGTAATAGTCTAGATAGAGCTTTGAACCCCTTTAGAATGGATTCCAACCAATATATAGTCCTAACTATAGTTTTGAAACAATGGGAAGAAAATTGTCTCGTTTTGGTACCTTTGGGAATTTGGACAAACTTTCGACAAATTTGGCTCACCAAGAAGTAACCAAAGTTTAATATATTAGTCTAATACTCTAGATAGAGCTTTGAACCCCTTTAGATTGGATTTCAACCAATGTATAGTCCTAACTATAGGTTTTAAACTATGGGAATATAATCGTCTCGTTTTGGTACATTTGAGAATTTGGACAAACTTTGACAAATTTGGCTCACCAAGAAGTAACCAAACTAATATATTAGTATAATAGTCTATATATAGCTTTGAACCCCTTTAGATTGGATTCCAACCAATATATAGTCCAAACTATTTTTTTGAAACAACGGGAAGAAAATCGTCTAGTTTTGGTACCTTTGGGATTTGGGAGAAATTTAGACAAATTTGGCTCACCAAGAAATAACCAAAATTGAATATATTAATATAATAGTCTAAATATAGCTTTGAACCCCTTTAGAATGGATTCCAACCAATATATAGTCCTAACTATAGTTTTGAAACAATGGGAAGAAAATCGTCTCGTTTTGGTACCTTTGGGAATTTGGACAAACTTTCGACAAATTTGGCTCACCAAGAAGTAACCAAAGTTTAATATATTAGTATAATAGTCTAGATAGAGCTTTGAACCCCTTTAGATTGGATTTCAACCAATGTATATTCCTAACTATAGTTTTAAAACTATGGGAATATAATCGTCTCGTTTCGGTACATTTGAGAATTTGGACAAACTTGGACAAATTTGGGTCACCAAGAAGTAACCAAAGTTTAATATATTAGTATAATACTCTAGATAGAGCTTTGAACCCCTTTAGATTGGATTTCAACCAATGTATAGTCCTAACTATAGGTTTTAAACTATGGGAATATAATCGTCTCGTTTTGATACCTTTGGGAATTTGGACAAACTTTCGACAAATTTGGCTCACCAAGAAGTAACCAAAGTTTAATATATTAGTATAATAGTCTAGATAGAGCTTTGAACCCCTTTAGAATGGATTCCAACCAATATATAGTCCTAACTATAGTTTTGAAACAATGGGAAGAAAATTGTCTCGTTTTGGTACCTTTGGGAATTTGGACAAACTTTCGACAAATTTGGCTCACCAAGAAGTAACCAAAGTTTAATATATTAGTCTAATACTCTAGATAGAGCTTTGAACCCCTTTAGATTGGATTTCAACCAATGTATAGTCCTAACTATAGGTTTTAAACTATGGGAATATAATCGTCTCGTTTTGGTACATTTGAGAATTTGGACAAACTTTGACAAATTTGGCTCACCAAGAAGTAACCAAACTAATATATTAGTATAATAGTCTATATATAGCTTTGAACCCCTTTAGATTGGATTCCAACCAATATATAGTCCAAACTATTTTTTTGAAACAACGGGAAGAAAATCGTCTAGTTTTGGTACCTTTGGGATTTGGGAGAAATTTAGACAAATTTGGCTCACCAAAAAATAACCAAAATTGAATATATTAATATAATAGTCTAAATATAGCTTTGAACCCCTTTAGAATGGATTCCAACCAATATATAGTCCTAACTATAGTTTTGAAACAATGGGAAGAAAATCGTCTCGTTTTGGTACCTTTGGGAATTTGGACAAACTTTCGACAAATTTGGCTCACCAAGAAGTAACCAAAGTTTAATATATTAGTATAATAGTCTAGATAGAGCTTTGAACCCCTTTAGATTGGATTTCAACCAATGTATATTCCTAACTATAGTTTTAAAACTATGGGAATATAATCGTCTCGTTTCGGTACATTTGAGAATTTGGACAAACTTGGACAAATTTGGGTCACCAAGAAGTAACCAAAGTTTAATATATTAGTATAATACTCTAGATAGAGCTTTGAACCCCTTTAGATTGGATTTCAACCAATGTATAGTCCTAACTATAGGTTTTAAACTATGGGAATATAATCGTCTCGTTTTGATACCTTTGGGAATTTGGACAAACTTTCGACAAATTTGGCTCACCAAGAAGTAACCAAAGTTTAATATATTAGTATAATAGTCTAGATAGAGCTTTGAACCCCTTTAGAATGGATTCCAACCAATATATAGTCCTAACTATAGTTTTGAAACAATGGGAAGAAAATTGTCTCGTTTTGGTACCTTTGGGAATTTGGACAAACTTTCGACAAATTTGGCTCACCAAGAAGTAACCAAAGTTTAATATATTAGTATAATAGTCTAGACAGAGCTTTGAACCCCTTTAGATTGGATTTCAACCAATGTATAGTCCTAACTATAGTTTTGAAACAATGGGAATATAATTGTCTCGTTTTGGTACATTTGAGAATTTGGACAAACTTTGACAGATTTGGCTCACCAAGAAGTAACCAAAGTAATATATTAGTATAATAGTTTATATATAGCTTTGAACCCCTTTAGATTGGATTTCAACCAATGTATATTCCTAACTATAGTTTTGAAACAACGGGAATAAAATCGTCTCGTTTTGATACCTTTGGGAATTTGGACAAACTTTCGACAAATTTGGCTCACCAAGAAGTAACCAAAGTTTAATATATTAGTATAATAGTCTAGATAGAGCTTTGAACCCCTTTAGAATGGATTCCAACCAATATATAGTCCTAACTATAGTTTTGAAACAATGGGAAGAAAATTGTCTCGTTTTGGTACCTTTGGGAATTTGGACAAACTTTCGACAAATTTGGCTCACCAAGAAGTAACCAAAGTTTAATATATTAGTCTAATACTCTAGATAGAGCTTTGAACCCCTTTAGATTGGATTTCAACCAATGTATAGTCCTAACTATAGGTTTTAAACTATGGGAATATAATCGTCTCGTTTTGGTACATTTGAGAATTTGGACAAACTTTGACAAATTTGGCTCACCAAGAAGTAACCAAACTAATATATTAGTATAATAGTCTATATATAGCTTTGAACCCCTTTAGATTGGATTCCAACCAATATATAGTCCAAACTATTTTTTTGAAACAACGGGAAGAAAATCGTCTAGTTTTGGTACCTTTGGGATTTGGGAGAAATTTAGACAAATTTGGCTCACCAAGAAATAACCAAAATTGAATATATTAATATAATAGTCTAAATATAGCTTTGAACCCCTTTAGAATGGATTCCAACCAATATATAGTCCTAACTATAGTTTTGAAACAATGGGAAGAAAATCGTCTCGTTTTGGTACCTTTGGGAATTTGGACAAACTTTCGACAAATTTGGCTCACCAAGAAGTAACCAAAGTTTAATATATTAGTATAATAGTCTAGACAGAGCTTTGAACCCCTTTAGATTGGATTTCAACCAATGTATAGTCCTAACTATAGTTTTGAAACAATGGGAATATAATTGTCTCGTTTTGGTACATTTGAGAATTTGGACAAACTTTGACAGATTTGGCTCACCAAGAAGTAACCAACGTAATATATTAGTATAATAGTTTATATATAGCTTTGAACCCCTTTAGATTGGATTTCAACCAATGTATATTCCTAACTATAGTTTTAAAACTATGGGAATATAATCGTCTCGTTTCGGTACATTTGAGAATTTGGACAAACTTGGACAAATTTGGCTCACCAAGAAGTAACCAAAGTTTAATATATTAGTATAATACTCTAGATAGAGCTTTGAACCCCTTTAGATTGGATTTCAACCAATGTATAGTCCTAACTATAGGTTTTAAACTATGGGAATATAATCGTCTCGTTTTGATACCTTTGGGAATTTGGACAAACTTTCGACAAATTTGGCTCACCAAGAAGTAACCAAAGTTTAATATATTAGTATAATAGTCTAGATAGAGCTTTGAACCCCTTTAGAATGGATTCCAACCAATATATAGTCCTAACTATAGTTTTGAAACAATGGGAAGAAAATCGTCTCGTTTTGGTACCTTTGGGAATTTGGACAAACTTTCGACAAATTTGGCTCACCAAGAATTAACCAAAGTTTAATATATTAGTATAATAGTCTAGACAGAGCTTTGAACCCCTTTAGATTGGATTTCAACCAATGTATATTCCTAACTATAGTTTTAAAACTATGGGAATATAATCGTCTCGTTTCGGTACATTTGAGAATTTGGACAAACTTTGACAGATTTGGCTCACCAAGAAGTAACCAAAGTAATATATTAGTATAATAGTTTATATATAGCTTTGAACCCCTTTAGATTGGATTTCAACCAATGTATATTCCTAACTATAGTTTTGAAACAATGGGAATAAAATCGTCTCGTTTTGATACCACTGGGAATTTGGACAAACTTTCGACAAATTTGGCTCACCAAGAAGTAACCAAAGTTTAATATATTAGTATAATAGTCTAGATAGAGCTTTGAACCCTTTTAGAATGGATTCCAACCAATATATAGTCCTAACTATAGTTTTGAAACAATGGGAAGAAAATCGTCTCGTTTTGGTACCTTTGGGAATTTGGACAAACTTTCGACAAATTTGGCTCACCAAGAAGTAACCAAAGTTTAATATATTAGTATAATACTCTAGATAGAGCTTTGAACCCCTTTAGATTGGATTTCAACCAATGTATAGTCCTAACTATAGGTTTTAAACTATGGGAATATAATCGTCTCGTTTTGGTACATTTGAGAATTTAAACAAACTTTGACAAATTTGGCTCACCAAGAAGTAACCAAACTAATATATTAGTATAATAGTCTATATATACATTTGAACCCCTTTAGATTGGATTCCAACCAATATATAGTCCAAACTATTTTTTTGAAACAACGGGAAGAAAATCGTCTAGTTTTGGTACCTTTGGGAATTGGGAGAAATTTAGACAAATTTGGCTCACCAAGAAATAACCAAAATTGAATATATTAATAAAATAGTCTAAATATAGCTTTGAACCCCTTTAGAATGGATTCCAACCAATATATAGTCCAAACTATTTTTTTGAAACAACGGGAAGAAAATCGTCTCGTTTTGGTACCTTTGGGAATAGGGAGAAATTTAGACAAATTTGGCTCACCAAGAAATAACCAAAATTGAATATATTAATATAATAGTCTAAATATAGCTTTGAACCCCTTTAGAATGGATTCCAACCAATATATAGTCCAAACTATTTTTTTTAAACAACGGGAAGAAAATCGTCTCGTTTTGGTACCTTTGGAAATTGGGAGAAATTTAGACAAATTTGGCTCACCAAGAAGTAAACATAGTTGAATATATTAGTATAATAGTCTAAATATAGCTTTGAACCCCTTTAGAATGGATTCCAACCAATATATAGTCCTAACTATAGTTTTGAAACAATGGGAAGAAAATCGTCTCGTTTTGGTACATTTGAGAATTTGGACAAACTTTGACAGACTTGGCTCACCAAGAAGTAACCAAAGTAATATATTAGTATAATAGTCTATATATAGCTTTGAACCCCTTTAGATTGGATTTCAACCAATGTATATTCCTAACTATAGTTTTGAAACAATGGGAATAAAATCGTCTCGTTTTGATACCACTGGGAATTTGGACAAACTTTCGACAAATTTGGCTCACCAAGAAGTAACCAAAGTTTAATATATTAGTATAATAGTCTAGATAGAGCTTTGAACCCCTTTAGAATGGATTCCAACCAATATATAGTCCTAACTATAGTTTTGAAACAATGGGAAGAAAATTGTCTCGTTTTGGTACCTTTGGGAATTTGGACAAACTTTCGACAAATTTGGCTCACCAAGAAGTAACCAAAGTTTAATATATTAGTCTAATACTCTAGATAGAGCTTTGAACCCCTTTAGATTGGATTTCAACCAATGTATAGTCCTAACTATAGGTTTTAAACTATGGGAATATAATCGTCTCGTTTTGGTACATTTGAGAATTTGGACAAACTTTGACAAATTTGGCTCACCAAGAAGTAACCAAACTAATATATTAGTATAATAGTCTATATATAGCTTTGAACCCCTTTAGATTGGATTCCAACCAATATATAGTCCAAACTATTTTTTTGAAACAACGGGAAGAAAATCGTCTAGTTTTGGTACCTTTGGGATTTGGGAGAAATTTAGACAAATTTGGCTCACCAAGAAATAACCAAAATTGAATATATTAATATAATAGTCTAAATATAGCTTTGAACCCCTTTAGAATGGATTCCAACCAATATATAGTCCTAACTATAGTTTTGAAACAATGGGAAGAAAATCGTCTCGTTTTGGTACCTTTGGGAATTTGGACAAACTTTCGACAAATTTGGCTCACCAAGAAGTAACCAAAGTTTAATATATTAGTATAATAGTCTAGACAGAGCTTTGAACCCCTTTAGATTGGATTTCAACCAATGTATAGTCCTAACTATAGTTTTGAAACAATGGGAATATAATTGTCTCGTTTTGGTACATTTGAGAATTTGGACAAACTTTGACAGATTTGGCTCACCAAGAAGTAACCAACGTAATATATTAGTATAATAGTTTATATATAGCTTTGAACCCCTTTAGATTGGATTTCAACCAATGTATATTCCTAACTATAGTTTTAAAACTATGGGAATATAATCGTCTCGTTTCGGTACATTTGAGAATTTGGACAAACTTGGACAAATTTGGCTCACCAAGAAGTAACCAAAGTTTAATATATTAGTATAATACTCTAGATAGAGCTTTGAACCCCTTTAGATTGGATTTCAACCAATGTATAGTCCTAACTATAGGTTTTAAACTATGGGAATATAATCGTCTCGTTTTGATACCTTTGGGAATTTGGACAAACTTTCGACAAATTTGGCTCACCAAGAAGTAACCAAAGTTTAATATATTAGTATAATAGTCTAGATAGAGCTTTGAACCCCTTTAGAATGGATTCCAACCAATATATAGTCCTAACTATAGTTTTGAAACAATGGGAAGAAAATCGTCTCGTTTTGGTACCTTTGGGAATTTGGACAAACTTTCGACAAATTTGGCTCACCAAGAATTAACCAAAGTTTAATATATTAGTATAATAGTCTAGACAGAGCTTTGAACCCCTTTAGATTGGATTTCAACCAATGTATATTCCTAACTATAGTTTTAAAACTATGGGAATATAATCGTCTCGTTTCGGTACATTTGAGAATTTGGACAAACTTTGACAGATTTGGCTCACCAAGAAGTAACCAAAGTAATATATTAGTATAATAGTTTATATATAGCTTTGAACCCCTTTAGATTGGATTTCAACCAATGTATATTCCTAACTATAGTTTTGAAACAATGGGAATAAAATCGTCTCGTTTTGATACCACTGGGAATTTGGACAAACTTTCGACAAATTTGGCTCACCAAGAAGTAACCAAAGTTTAATATATTAGTATAATAGTCTAGATAGAGCTTTGAACCCTTTTAGAATGGATTCCAACCAATATATAGTCCTAACTATAGTTTTGAAACAATGGGAAGAAAATCGTCTCGTTTTGGTACCTTTGGGAATTTGGACAAACTTTCGACAAATTTGGCTCACCAAGAAGTAACCAAAGTTTAATATATTAGTATAATACTCTAGATAGAGCTTTGAACCCCTTTAGATTGGATTTCAACCAATGTATAGTCCTAACTATAGGTTTTAAACTATGGGAATATAATCGTCTCGTTTTGGTACATTTGAGAATTTAAACAAACTTTGACAAATTTGGCTCACCAAGAAGTAACCAAACTAATATATTAGTATAATAGTCTATATATACATTTGAACCCCTTTAGATTGGATTCCAACCAATATATAGTCCAAACTATTTTTTTGAAACAACGGGAAGAAAATCGTCTAGTTTTGGTACCTTTGGGAATTGGGAGAAATTTAGACAAATTTGGCTCACCAAGAAATAACCAAAATTGAATATATTAATAAAATAGTCTAAATATAGCTTTGAACCCCTTTAGAATGGATTCCAACCAATATATAGTCCAAACTATTTTTTTGAAACAACGGGAAGAAAATCGTCTCGTTTTGGTACCTTTGGGAATAGGGAGAAATTTAGACAAATTTGGCTCACCAAGAAATAACCAAAATTGAATATATTAATATAATAGTCTAAATATAGCTTTGAACCCCTTTAGAATGGATTCCAACCAATATATAGTCCAAACTATTTTTTTTAAACAACGGGAAGAAAATCGTCTCGTTTTGGTACCTTTGGAAATTGGGAGAAATTTAGACAAATTTGGCTCACCAAGAAGTAAACATAGTTGAATATATTAGTATAATAGTCTAAATATAGCTTTGAACCCCTTTAGAATGGATTCCAACCAATATATAGTCCTAACTATAGTTTTGAAACAATGGGAAGAAAATCGTCTCGTTTTGGTACATTTGAGAATTTGGACAAACTTTGACAGACTTGGCTCACCAAGAAGTAACCAAAGTAATATATTAGTATAATAGTCTATATATAGCTTTGAACCCCTTTAGATTGGATTTCAACCAATGTATATTCCTAACTATAGTTTTGAAACAATGGGAATAAAATCGTCTCGTTTTGATACCACTGGGAATTTGGACAAACTTTCGACAAATTTGGCTCACCAAGAAGTAACCAAAGTTTAATATATTAGTATAATAGTCTAGATAGAGCTTTGAACCCCTTTAGAATGGATTCCAACCAATATATAGTCCTAACTATAGTTTTGAAACAATGGGAAGAAAATTGTCTCGTTTTGGTACCTTTGGGAATTTGGACATACTTTCGACAAATTTGGCTCACCAAGAAGTAACCAAAGTTTAATATATTAGTATAATAGTCTAGACAGAGCTTTGAACCCCTTTAGATTGGATTTCAACCAATGTATATTCCTAACTATAGTTTTAAAACTATGGGAATATAATCGTCTCGTTTCGGTACATTTGAGAATTTGGACAAACTTTGACAGATTTGGCTCACCAAGAAGTAACCAAAGTAATATATTAGTATAATAGTTTATATATAGCTTTGAACCCCTTTAGATTGGATTTCAACCAATGTATATTCCTAACTATAGTTTTGAAACAATGGGAATAAAATCGTCTCGTTTTGATACCACTGGGAATTTGGACAAACTTTCGACAAATTTGGCTCACCAAGAAGTAACCAAAGTTTAATATATTAGTATAATAGTCTAGATAGAGCTTTGAACCCTTTTAGAATGGATTCCAACCAATATATAGTCCTAACTATAGTTTTGAAACAATGGGAAGAAAATCGTCTCGTTTTGGTACCTTTGGGAATTTGGACAAACTTTCGACAAATTTGGCTCACCAAGAAGTAACCAAAGTTTAATATATTAGTATAATACTCTAGATAGAGCTTTGAACCCCTTTAGATTGGATTTCAACCAATGTATAGTCCTAACTATAGGTTTTAAACTATGGGAATATAATCGTCTCGTTTTGGTACATTTGAGAATTTAAACAAACTTTGACAAATTTGGCTCACCAAGAAGTAACCAAACTAATATATTAGTATAATAGTCTATATATACATTTGAACCCCTTTAGATTGGATTCCAACCAATATATAGTCCAAACTATTTTTTTGAAACAACGGGAAGAAAATCGTCTAGTTTTGGTACCTTTGGGAATTGGGAGAAATTTAGACAAATTTGGCTCACCAAGAAATAACCAAAATTGAATATATTAATAAAATAGTCTAAATATAGCTTTGAACCCCTTTAGAATGGATTCCAACCAATATATAGTCCAAACTATTTTTTTGAAACAACGGGAAGAAAATCGTCTCGTTTTGGTACCTTTGGGAATAGGGAGAAATTTAGACAAATTTGGCTCACCAAGAAATAACCAAAATTGAATATATTAATATAATAGTCTAAATATAGCTTTGAACCCCTTTAGAATGGATTCCAACCAATATATAGTCCAAACTATTTTTTTTAAACAACGGGAAGAAAATCGTCTCGTTTTGGTACCTTTGGAAATTGGGAGAAATTTAGACAAATTTGGCTCACCAAGAAGTAAACATAGTTGAATATATTAGTATAATAGTCTAAATATAGCTTTGAACCCCTTTAGAATGGATTCCAACCAATATATAGTCCTAACTATAGTTTTGAAACAATGGGAAGAAAATCGTCTCGTTTTGGTACATTTGAGAATTTGGACAAACTTTGACAGACTTGGCTCACCAAGAAGTAACCAAAGTAATATATTAGTATAATAGTCTATATATAGCTTTGAACCCCTTTAGATTGGATTTCAACCAATGTATATTCCTAACTATAGTTTTGAAACAATGGGAATAAAATCGTCTCGTTTTGATACCACTGGGAATTTGGACAAACTTTCGACAAATTTGGCTCACCAAGAAGTAACCAAAGTTTAATATATTAGTATAATAGTCTAGATAGAGCTTTGAACCCCTTTAGAATGGATTCCAACCAATATATAGTCCTAACTATAGTTTTGAAACAATGGGAAGAAAATTGTCTCGTTTTGGTACCTTTGGGAATTTGGACATACTTTCGACAAATTTGGCTCACCAAGAAGTAACCAAAGTTTAATATATTAGTATAATAGTCTAGACAGAGCTTTGAACCCCTTTAGATTGGATTTCAACCAATGTATAGTCCTAACTATAGTTTTGAAACAATGGGAATATAATTGTCTCGTTTTGGTACATTTGAGAATTTGGACAAACTTTGACAGATTTGGCTCACCAAGAAGTAACCAAAGTAATATATTAGTATAATAGTTTATATATAGCTTTGAACCCCTTTAGATTGGATTTCAACCAATGTATATTCCTAACTATAGTTTTGATACAACGGGAATAAAATCGTCTCGTTTTGATACCTTTGGGAATTTGGACAAACTTTCGACAAATTTGGCTCACCAAGAAGTAACCAAAGTTTAATATATTAGTATAATAGTCTAGATAGAGCTTTGAACCCCTTTAGAATGGATTCCAACCAATATATAGTCCTAACTATAGTTTTGAAACAATGGGAAGAAAATTGTCTCGTTTTGGTACCTTTGGGAATTTGGACAAACTTTCGACAAATTTGGCTCACCAAGAAGTAACCAAAGTTTAATATATTAGTATAATACTCTAGATAGAGCTTTGAACCCCTTTAGATTGGATTTCAACCAATGTATAGTCCTAACTATAGGTTTTAAACTATGGGAATATAATCGTCTCGTTTTGGTACATTTGAGAATTTGGACAAACTTTGACAAATTTGGCTCACCAAGAAGTAACCAAACTAATATATTAGTATAATAGTCTATATATAGCTTTGAACCCCTTTAGATTGGATTCCAACCAATATATAGTCCAAACTATTTTTTTGAAACAACAGGAAGAAAATCGTCTAGTTTTGGTACCTTTGGGAATTGGGAGAAATTTAGATAAATTTGGCTCACCAAGAAATAACCAAAATTGAATATATTAATATAATAGTCTAAATATAGCTTTGAACCCCTTTAGAATGGATTCCAACCAATATATAGTCCTAACTATAGTTTTGAAACAATGGGAAGAAAATCGTCTCGTTTTGGTACCTTTGGGAATTTGGACAAACTTTCGACAAAATTGGCTCACCAAGAAGTAACCAAAGTTTAATATATTAGTATAATAGTCTAGATAGAGCTTTGAACCCCTTTAGATTGGATTTCAACCAATGTATATTCCTAACTATAGTTTTAAAACTATGGGAATATAATCGTCTCGTTTCGGTACATTTGAGAATTTGGACAAACTTTGACAGATTTGGCTCACCAAGAAGTAACCAAAGTAATATATTAGTATAATAGTTTATATATAGCTTTGAACCCCTTTAGATTGGATTTCAACCAATGTATATTCCTAACTATAGTTTTGATACAACGGGAATAAAATCGTCTCGTTTTGATACCTTTGGGAATTTGGACAAACTTTCGACAAATTTGGCTCACCAAGAAGTAACCAAAGTTTAATATATTAGTATAATAGTCTAGATAGAGCTTTGAACCCCTTTAGAATGGATTCCAACCAATATATAGTCCTAACTATAGTTTTGAAACAATGGGAAGAAAATTGTCTCGTTTTGGTACCTTTGGGAATTTGGACAAACTTTCGACAAATTTGGCTCACCAAGAAGTAACCAAAGTTTAATATATTAGTATAATACTCTAGATAGAGCTTTGAACCCCTTTAGATTGGATTTCAACCAATGTATAGTCCTAACTATAGGTTTTAAACTATGGGAATATAATCGTCTCGTTTTGGTACATTTGAGAATTTGGACAAACTTTGACAAATTTGGCTCACCAAGAAGTAACCAAACTAATATATTAGTATAATAGTCTATATATAGCTTTGAACCCCTTTAGATTGGATTCCAACCAATATATAGTCCAAACTATTTTTTTGAAACAACAGGAAGAAAATCGTCTAGTTTTGGTACCTTTGGGAATTGGGAGAAATTTAGATAAATTTGGCTCACCAAGAAATAACCAAAATTGAATATATTAATATAATAGTCTAAATATAGCTTTGAACCCCTTTAGAATGGATTCCAACCAATATATAGTCCTAACTATAGTTTTGAAACAATGGGAAGAAAATCGTCTCGTTTTGGTACCTTTGGGAATTTGGACAAACTTTCGACAAAATTGGCTCACCAAGAAGTAACCAAAGTTTAATATATTAGTATAATAGTCTAGATAGAGCTTTGAACCCCTTTAGATTGGATTTCAACCAATGTATATTCCTAACTATAGTTTTAAAACTATGGGAATATAATCGTCTCGTTTCGGTACATTTGAGAATTTGGACAAACTTTGACAGATTTGGCTCACCAAGAAGTAACCAAAGTAATATATTAGTATAATAGTTTATATATAGCTTTGAACCCCTTTAGATTGGATTTCAACCAATGTATATTCCTAACTATAGTTTTGAAACAATGGGAATAAAATCGTCTCGTTTTGATACCTCTGGGAATTTGGACAAACTTTCGACAAATTTGGCTCACCAAGAAGTAACCAAATTTTAATATATTAGTATAATAGTCTAGATAGAGCTTTGAACCCTTTTAGAATGGATTCCAACCAATATATAGTCCTAACTATAGTTTTGAAACAATGGGAAGAAAATTGTCTCGTTTTGGTACCTTTGGGAATTTGGACAAACTTTCGACAAATTTGGCTCACCAAGAAGTAACCAAAGTTTAATATATTAGTATAATAGTCTAGACAGAGCTTTGAACCCCTTTAGATTGGATTTCAACCAATGTATAGTCCTAACTATAGTTTTGAAACAATGGGAATATAATTGTCTCGTTTTGGTACATTTGAGAATTTGGACAAACTTTGACAGATTTGGCTCACCAAGAAGTAACCAAAGTAATATATTAGTATAATAGTTTATATATAGCTTTGAACCCCTTTAGATTGGATTTCAACCAATGTATATTCCTAACTATAGTTTTGAAACAACGGGAATAAAATCGTCTCGTTTTGATACCTTTGGGAATTTGGACAAACTTTCGACAAATTTGGCTCACCAAGAAGTAACCAAAGTTTAATATATTAGTATAATAGTCTAGATAGAGCTTTGAACCCCTTTAGAATGGATTCCAACCAATATATAGTCCTAACTATAGTTTTGAAACAATGGGAAGAAAATTGTCTCGTTTTGGTACCTTTGGGAATTTGGACAAACTTTCGACAAATTTGGCTCACCAAGAAGTAACCAAAGTTTAATATATTAGTCTAATACTCTAGATAGAGCTTTGAACCCCTTTAGATTGGATTTCAACCAATGTATAGTCCTAACTATAGGTTTTAAACTATGGGAATATAATCGTCTCGTTTTGGTACATTTGAGAATTTGGACAAACTTTGACAAATTTGGCTCACCAAGAAGTAACCAAACTAATATATTAGTATAATAGTCTATATATAGCTTTGAACCCCTTTAGATTGGATTCCAACCAATATATAGTCCAAACTATTTTTTTGAAACAACAGGAAGAAAATCGTCTAGTTTTGGTACCTTTGGGAATTGGGAGAAATTTAGATAAATTTGGCTCACCAAGAAATAACCAAAATTGAATATATTAATATAATAGTCTAAATATAGCTTTGAACCCCTTTAGAATGGATTCCAACCAATATATAGTCCTAACTATAGTTTTGAAACAATGGGAAGAAAATCGTCTCGTTTTGGTACCTTTGGGAATTTGGACAAACTTTCGACAAAATTGGCTCACCAAGAAGTAACCAAAGTTTAATATATTAGTATAATAGTCTAGATAGAGCTTTGAACCCCTTTAGATTGGATTTCAACCAATGTATATTCCTAACTATAGTTTTAAAACTATGGGAATATAATCGTCTCGTTTCGGTACATTTGAGAATTTGGACAAACTTTGACAGATTTGGCTCACCAAGAAGTAACCAAAGTAATATATTAGTATAATAGTTTATATATAGCTTTGAACCCCTTTAGATTGGATTTCAACCAATGTATATTCCTAACTATAGTTTTGATACAACGGGAATAAAATCGTCTCGTTTTGATACCTTTGGGAATTTGGACAAACTTTCGACAAATTTGGCTCACCAAGAAGTAACCAAAGTTTAATATATTAGTATAATAGTCTAGATAGAGCTTTGAACCCCTTTAGAATGGATTCCAACCAATATATAGTCCTAACTATAGTTTTGAAACAATGGGAAGAAAATTGTCTCGTTTTGGTACCTTTGGGAATTTGGACAAACTTTCGACAAATTTGGCTCACCAAGAAGTAACCAAAGTTTAATATATTAGTATAATACTCTAGATAGAGCTTTGAACCCCTTTAGATTGGATTTCAACCAATGTATAGTCCTAACTATAGGTTTTAAACTATGGGAATATAATCGTCTCGTTTTGGTACATTTGAGAATTTGGACAAACTTTGACAAATTTGGCTCACCAAGAAGTAACCAAACTAATATATTAGTATAATAGTCTATATATAGCTTTGAACCCCTTTAGATTGGATTCCAACCAATATATAGTCCAAACTATTTTTTTGAAACAACAGGAAGAAAATCGTCTAGTTTTGGTACCTTTGGGAATTGGGAGAAATTTAGATAAATTTGGCTCACCAAGAAATAACCAAAATTGAATATATTAATATAATAGTCTAAATATAGCTTTGAACCCCTTTAGAATGGATTCCAACCAATATATAGTCCTAACTATAGTTTTGAAACAATGGGAAGAAAATCGTCTCGTTTTGGTACCTTTGGGAATTTGGACAAACTTTCGACAAAATTGGCTCACCAAGAAGTAACCAAAGTTTAATATATTAGTATAATAGTCTAGATAGAGCTTTGAACCCCTTTAGATTGGATTTCAACCAATGTATATTCCTAACTATAGTTTTAAAACTATGGGAATATAATCGTCTCGTTTCGGTACATTTGAGAATTTGGACAAACTTTGACAGATTTGGCTCACCAAGAAGTAACCAAAGTAATATATTAGTATAATAGTTTATATATAGCTTTGAACCCCTTTAGATTGGATTTCAACCAATGTATATTCCTAACTATAGTTTTGAAACAATGGGAATAAAATCGTCTCGTTTTGATACCTCTGGGAATTTGGACAAACTTTCGACAAATTTGGCTCACCAAGAAGTAACCAAATTTTAATATATTAGTATAATAGTCTAGATAGAGCTTTGAACCCTTTTAGAATGGATTCCAACCAATATATAGTCCTAACTATAGTTTTGAAACAATGGGAAGCAAATTGTCTCGTTTTGGTACCTTTGGGAATTTGGACAAACTTTCGACAAATTTGGCTCACCAAGAAGTAACCAAAGTTTAATATATTAGTATAATAGTCTAGACAGAGCTTTGAACCCCTTTAGATTGGATTTCAACCAATGTATAGTCCTAACTATAGTTTTGAAACAATGGGAATATAATTGTCTCGTTTTGGTACATTTGAGAATTTGGACAAACTTTGACAGATTTGGCTCACCAAGAAGTAACCAAAGTAATATATTAGTATAATAGTTTATATATAGCTTTGAACCCCTTTAGATTGGATTTCAACCAATGTATATTCCTAACTATAGTTTTGAAACAACGGGAATAAAATCGTCTCGTTTTGATACCTTTGGGAATTTGGACAAACTTTCGACAAATTTGGCTCACCAAGAAGTAACCAAAGTTTAATATATTAGTATAATAGTCTAGATAGAGCTTTGAACCCCTTTAGAATGGATTCCAACCAATATATAGTCCTAACTATAGTTTTGAAACAATGGGAAGAAAATTGTCTCGTTTTGGTACCTTTGGGAATTTGGACAAACTTTCGACAAATTTGGCTCACCAAGAAGTAACCAAAGTTTAATATATTAGTCTAATACTCTAGATAGAGCTTTGAACCCCTTTAGATTGGATTTCAACCAATGTATAGTCCTAACTATAGGTTTTAAACTATGGGAATATAATCGTCTCGTTTTGGTACATTTGAGAATTTGGACAAACTTTGACAAATTTGGCTCACCAAGAAGTAACCAAACTAATATATTAGTATAATAGTCTATATATAGCTTTGAACCCCTTTAGATTGGATTCCAACCAATATATAGTCCAAACTATTTTTTTGAAACAACGGGAAGAAAATCGTCTAGTTTTGGTACCTTTGGGATTTGGGAGAAATTTAGACAAATTTGGCTCACCAAGAAATAACCAAAATTGAATATTATAATATAATAGTCTAAATATAGCTTTGAACCCCTTTAGAATGGATTCCAACCAATATATAGTCCTAACTATAGTTTTGAAACAATGGGAAGAAAATCGTCTCGTTTTGGTACCTTTGGGAATTTGGACAAACTTTCGACAAATTTGGCTCACCAAGAAGTAACCAAAGTTTAATATATTAGTATAATAGTCTAGACAGAGCTTTGAACCCCTTTAGATTGGATTTCAACCAATGTATAGTCCTAACTATAGTTTTGAAACAATGGGAATATAATTGTCTCGTTTTGGTACATTTGAGAATTTGGACAAACTTTGACAGATTTGGCTCACCAAGAAGTAACCAACGTAATATATTAGTATAATAGTTTATATATAGCTTTGAACCCCTTTAGATTGGATTTCAACCAATGTATATTCCTAACTATAGTTTTAAAACTATGGGAATATAATCGTCTCGTTTCGGTACATTTGAGAATTTGGACAAACTTGGACAAATTTGGCTCACCAAGAAGTAACCAAAGTTTAATATATTAGTATAATACTCTAGATAGAGCTTTGAACCCCTTTAGATTGGATTTCAACCAATGTATAGTCCTAACTATAGGTTTTAAACTATGGGAATATAATCGTCTCGTTTTGATACCTTTGGGAATTTGGACAAACTTTCGACAAATTTGGCTCACCAAGAAGTAACCAAAGTTTAATATATTAGTATAATAGTCTAGATAGAGCTTTGAACCCCTTTAGAATGGATTCCAACCAATATATAGTCCTAACTATAGTTTTGAAACAATGGGAAGAAAATCGTCTCGTTTTGGTACCTTTGGGAATTTGGACAAACTTTCGACAAATTTGGCTCACCAAGAATTAACCAAAGTTTAATATATTAGTATAATAGTCTAGACAGAGCTTTGAACCCCTTTAGATTGGATTTCAACCAATGTATATTCCTAACTATAGTTTTAAAACTATGGGAATATAATCGTCTCGTTTCGGTACATTTGAGAATTTGGACAAACTTTGACAGATTTGGCTCACCAAGAAGTAACCAAAGTAATATATTAGTATAATAGTTTATATATAGCTTTGAACCCCTTTAGATTGGATTTCAACCAATGTATATTCCTAACTATAGTTTTGAAACAATGGGAATAAAATCGTCTCGTTTTGATACCACTGGGAATTTGGACAAACTTTCGACAAATTTGGCTCACCAAGAAGTAACCAAAGTTTAATATATTAGTATAATAGTCTAGATAGAGCTTTGAACCCTTTTAGAATGGATTCCAACCAATATATAGTCCTAACTATAGTTTTGAAACAATGGGAAGAAAATCGTCTCGTTTTGGTACCTTTGGGAATTTGGACAAACTTTCGACAAATTTGGCTCACCAAGAAGTAACCAAAGTTTAATATATTAGTATAATACTCTAGATAGAGCTTTGAACCCCTTTAGATTGGATTTCAACCAATGTATAGTCCTAACTATAGGTTTTAAACTATGGGAATATAATCGTCTCGTTTTGGTACATTTGAGAATTTAAACAAACTTTGACAAATTTGGCTCACCAAGAAGTAACCAAACTAATATATTAGTATAATAGTCTATATATACATTTGAACCCCTTTAGATTGGATTCCAACCAATATATAGTCCAAACTATTTTTTTGAAACAACGGGAAGAAAATCGTCTAGTTTTGGTACCTTTGGGAATTGGGAGAAATTTAGACAAATTTGGCTCACCAAGAAATAACCAAAATTGAATATATTAATAAAATAGTCTAAATATAGCTTTGAACCCCTTTAGAATGGATTCCAACGAATATATAGTCCAAACTATTTTTTTGAAACAACGGGAAGAAAATCGTCTCGTTTTGGTACCTTTGGGAATAGGGAGAAATTTAGACAAATTTGGCTCACCAAGAAATAACCAAAATTGAATATATTAATATAATAGTCTAAATATAGCTTTGAACCCCTTTAGAATGGATTCCAACCAATATATAGTCCAAACTATTTTTTTTAAACAACGGGAAGAAAATCGTCTCGTTTTGGTACCTTTGGAAATTGGGAGAAATTTAGACAAATTTGGCTCACCAAGAAGTAAACATAGTTGAATATATTAGTATAATAGTCTAAATATAGCTTTGAACCCCTTTAGAATGGATTCCAACCAATATATAGTCCTAACTATAGTTTTGAAACAATGGGAAGAAAATCGTCTCGTTTTGGTACATTTGAGAATTTGGACAAACTTTGACAGACTTGGCTCACCAAGAAGTAACCAAAGTAATATATTAGTATAATAGTTTATATATAGCTTTGAACCCCTTTAGATTGGATTTCAACCAATGTATATTCCTAACTATAGTTTTGAAACAATGGGAATAAAATCGTCTCGTTTTGATACCACTGGGAATTTGGACAAACTTTCGACAAATTTGGCTCACCAAGAAGTAACCAAAGTTTAATATATTAGTATAATAGTCTAGATAGAGCTTTGAACCCCTTTAGAATGGATTCCAACCAATATATAGTCCTAACTATAGTTTTGAAACAATGGGAAGAAAATTGTCTCGTTTTGGTACCTTTGGGAATTTGGACATACTTTCGACAAATTTGGCTCACCAAGAAGTAACCAAAGTTTAATATATTAGTATAATAGTCTAGACAGAGCTTTGAACCCCTTTAGATTGGATTTCAACCAATGTATAGTCCTAACTATAGTTTTGAAACAATGGGAATATAATTGTCTCGTTTTGGTACATTTGAGAATTTGGACAAACTTTGACAGATTTGGCTCACCAAGAAGTAACCAAAGTAATATATTAGTATAATAGTTTATATATAGCTTTGAACCCCTTTAGATTGGATTTCAACCAATGTATATTCCTAACTATAGTTTTGAAACAATGGGAATAAAATCGTCTCGTTTTGATACCTCTGGGAATTTGGACAAACTTTCGACAAATTTGGCTCACCAAGAAGTAACCAAATTTTAATATATTAGTATAATAGTCTAGATAGAGCTTTGAACCCTTTTAGAATGGATTCCAACCAATATATAGTCCTAACTATAGTTTTGAAACAATGGGAAGAAAATTGTCTCGTTTTGGTACCTTTGGGAATTTGGACAAACTTTCGACAAATTTGGCTCACCAAGAAGTAACCAAAGTTTAATATATTAGTCTAATACTCTAGATAGAGCTTTGAACCCCTTTAGATTGGATTTCAACCAATGTATAGTCCTAACTATAGGTTTTAAACTATGGGAATATAATCGTCTCGTTTTGGTACATTTGAGAATTTGGACAAACTTTGACAAATTTGGCTCACCAAGAAGTAACCAAACTAATATATTAGTATAATAGTCTATATATAGCTTTGAACCCCTTTAGATTGGATTCCAACCAATATATAGTCCAAACTATTTTTTTGAAACAACAGGAAGAAAATCGTCTAGTTTTGGTACCTTTGGGAATTGGGAGAAATTTAGATAAATTTGGCTCACCAAGAAATAACCAAAATTGAATATATTAATATAATAGTCTAAATATAGCTTTGAACCCCTTTAGAATGGATTCCAACCAATATATAGTCCTAACTATAGTTTTGAAACAATGGGAAGAAAATCGTCTCGTTTTGGTACCTTTGGGAATTTGGACAAACTTTCGACAAAATTGGCTCACCAAGAAGTAACCAAAGTTTAATATATTAGTATAATAGTCTAGATAGAGCTTTGAACCCCTTTAGATTGGATTTCAACCAATGTATATTCCTAACTATAGTTTTAAAACTATGGGAATATAATCGTCTCGTTTCGGTACATTTGAGAATTTGGACAAACTTTGACAGATTTGGCTCACCAAGAAGTAACCAAAGTAATATATTAGTATAATAGTTTATATATAGCTTTGAACCCCTTTAGATTGGATTTCAACCAATGTATATTCCTAACTATAGTTTTGAAACAATGGGAATAAAATCGTCTCGTTTTGATACCTCTGGGAATTTGGACAAACTTTCGACAAATTTGGCTCACCAAGAAGTAACCAAATTTTAATATATTAGTATAATAGTCTAGATAGAGCTTTGAACCCTTTTAGAATGGATTCCAACCAATATATAGTCCTAACTATAGTTTTGAAACAATGGGAAGAAAATTGTCTCGTTTTGGTACCTTTGGGAATTTGGACAAACTTTCGACAAATTTGGCTCACCAAGAAGTAACCAAAGTTTAATATATTAGTATAATAGTCTAGACAGAGCTTTGAACCCCTTTAGATTGGATTTCAACCAATGTATAGTCCTAACTATAGTTTTGAAACAATGGGAATATAATTGTCTCGTTTTGGTACATTTGAGAATTTGGACAAACTTTGACAGATTTGGCTCACCAAGAAGTAACCAAAGTAATATATTAGTATAATAGTTTATATATAGCTTTGAACCCCTTTAGATTGGATTTCAACCAATGTATATTCCTAACTATAGTTTTGAAACAACGGGAATAAAATCGTCTCGTTTTGATACCTTTGGGAATTTGGACAAACTTTCGACAAATTTGGCTCACCAAGAAGTAACCAAAGTTTAATATATTAGTATAATAGTCTAGATAGAGCTTTGAACCCCTTTAGAATGGATTCCAACCAATATATAGTCCTAACTATAGTTTTGAAACAATGGGAAGAAAATTGTCTCGTTTTGGTACCTTTGGGAATTTGGACAAACTTTCGACAAATTTGGCTCACCAAGAAGTAACCAAAGTTTAATATATTAGTCTAATACTCTAGATAGAGCTTTGAACCCCTTTAGATTGGATTTCAACCAATGTATAGTCCTAACTATAGGTTTTAAACTATGGGAATATAATCGTCTCGTTTTGGTACATTTGAGAATTTGGACAAACTTTGACAAATTTGGCTCACCAAGAAGTAACCAAACTAATATATTAGTATAATAGTCTATATATAGCTTTGAACCCCTTTAGATTGGATTCCAACCAATATATAGTCCAAACTATTTTTTTGAAACAACGGGAAGAAAATCGTCTAGTTTTGGTACCTTTGGGATTTGGGAGAAATTTAGACAAATTTGGCTCACCAAGAAATAACCAAAATTGAATATTATAATATAATAGTCTAAATATAGCTTTGAACCCCTTTAGAATGGATTCCAACCAATATATAGTCCTAACTATAGTTTTGAAACAATGGGAAGAAAATCGTCTCGTTTTGGTACCTTTGGGAATTTGGACAAACTTTCGACAAATTTGGCTCACCAAGAAGTAACCAAAGTTTAATATATTAGTATAATAGTCTAGATAGAGCTTTGAACCCCTTTAGAATGGATTCCAACCAATATATAGTCCTAACTATAGTTTTGAAACAATGGGAAGAAAATTGTCTCGTTTTGGTACCTTTGGGAATTTGGACAAACTTTCGACAAATTTGGCTCACCAAGAAGTAACCAAAGTTTAATATATTAGTCTAATACTCTAGATAGAGCTTTGAACCCCTTTAGATTGGATTTCAACCAATGTATAGTCCTAACTATAGGTTTTAAACTATGGGAATATAATCGTCTCGTTTTGGTACATTTGAGAATTTGGACAAACTTTGACAAATTTGGCTCACCAAGAAGTAACCAAACTAATATATTAGTATAATAGTCTATATATAGCTTTGAACCCCTTTAGATTGGATTCCAACCAATATATAGTCCAAACTATTTTTTTGAAACAACGGGAAGAAAATCGTCTAGTTTTGGTACCTTTGGGATTTGGGAGAAATTTAGACAAATTTGGCTCACCAAGAAATAACCAAAATTGAATATATTAATATAATAGTCTAAATATAGCTTTGAACCCCTTTAGAATGGATTCCAACCAATATATAGTCCTAACTATAGTTTTGAAACAATGGGAAGAAAATCGTCTCGTTTTGGTACCTTTGGGAATTTGGACAAACTTTCGACAAATTTGGCTCACCAAGAAGTAACCAAAGTTTAATATATTAGTATAATAGTCTAGATAGAGCTTTGAACCCCTTTAGATTGGATTTCAACCAATGTATATTCCTAACTATAGTTTTAAAACTATGGGAATATAATCGTCTCGTTTCGGTACATTTGAGAATTTGGACAAACTTGGACAAATTTGGGTCACCAAGAAGTAACCAAAGTTTAATATATTAGTATAATACTCTAGATAGAGCTTTGAACCCCTTTAGATTGGATTTCAACCAATGTATAGTCCTAACTATAGTTTTGAAACAATGGGAAGAAAATTGTCTCGTTTTGGTACCTTTGGGAATTTGGACAAACTTTCGACAAATTTGGCTCACCAAGAAGTAACCAAAGTTTAATATATTAGTATAATAGTCTAGATAGAGCTTTGAACCCCTTTAGATTGGATTTCAACCAATGTATATTCCTAACTATAGTTTTAAAACTATGGGAATATAATCGTCTCGTTTCGGTACATTTGAGAATTTGGACAAACTTGGACAAATTTGGGTCACCAAGAAGTAACCAAAGTTTAATATATTAGTATAATAGTCTAGATAGAGCTTTGAACCCCTTTAGAATGGATTCCAACCAATATATAGTCCTAACTATAGTTTTGAAACAATGGGAAGAAAATTGTCTCGTTTTGGTACCTTTGGGAATTTGGACAAACTTTCGACAAATTTGGCTCACCAAGAAGTAACCAAAGTTTAATATATTAGTCTAATACTCTAGATAGAGCTTTGAACCCCTTTAGATTGGATTTCAACCAATGTATAGTCCTAACTATAGGTTTTAAACTATGGGAATATAATCGTCTCGTTTTGGTACATTTGAGAATTTGGACAAACTTTGACAAATTTGGCTCACCAAGAAGTAACCAAACTAATATATTAGTATAATAGTCTATATATAGCTTTGAACCCCTTTAGATTGGATTCCAACCAATATATAGTCCAAACTATTTTTTTGAAACAACGGGAAGAAAATCGTCTAGTTTTGGTACCTTTGGGATTTGGGAGAAATTTAGACAAATTTGGCTCACCAAGAAATAACCAAAATTGAATATATTAATATAATAGTCTAAATATAGCTTTGAACCCCTTTAGAATGGATTCCAACCAATATATAGTCCTAACTATAGTTTTGAAACAATGGGAAGAAAATCGTCTCGTTTTGGTACCTTTGGGAATTTGGACAAACTTTCGACAAAATTGGCTCACCAAGAAGTAACCAAAGTTTAATATATTAGTATAATAGTCTAGATAGAGCTTTGAACCCCTTTAGATTGGATTTCAACCAATGTATATTCCTAACTATAGTTTTAAAACTATGGGAATATAATCGTCTCGTTTCGGTACATTTGAGAATTTGGACAAACTTTGACAGATTTGGCTCACCAAGAAGTAACCAAAGTAATATATTAGTATAATAGTTTATATATAGCTTTGAACCCCTTTAGATTGGATTTCAACCAATGTATATTCCTAACTATAGTTTTGAAACAATGGGAATAAAATCGTCTCGTTTTGATACCTCTGGGAATTTGGACAAACTTTCGACAAATTTGGCTCACCAAGAAGTAACCAAATTTTAATATATTAGTATAATAGTCTAGATAGAGCTTTGAACCCTTTTAGAATGGATTCCAACCAATATATAGTCCTAACTATAGTTTTGAAACAATGGGAAGAAAATTGTCTCGTTTTGGTACCTTTGGGAATTTGGACAAACTTTCGACAAATTTGGCTCACCAAGAAGTAACCAAAGTTTAATATATTAGTATAATAGTCTAGACAGAGCTTTGAACCCCTTTAGATTGGATTTCAACCAATGTATAGTCCTAACTATAGTTTTGAAACAATGGGAATATAATTGTCTCGTTTTGGTACATTTGAGAATTTGGACAAACTTTGACAGATTTGGCTCACCAAGAAGTAACCAAAGTAATATATTAGTATAATAGTTTATATATAGCTTTGAACCCCTTTAGATTGGATTTCAACCAATGTATATTCCTAACTATAGTTTTGAAACAACGGGAATAAAATCGTCTCGTTTTGATACCTTTGGGAATTTGGACAAACTTTCGACAAATTTGGCTCACCAAGAAGTAACCAAAGTTTAATATATTAGTATAATAGTCTAGATAGAGCTTTGAACCCCTTTAGAATGGATTCCAACCAATATATAGTCCTAACTATAGTTTTGAAACAATGGGAAGAAAATTGTCTCGTTTTGGTACCTTTGGGAATTTGGACAAACTTTCGACAAATTTGGCTCACCAAGAAGTAACCAAAGTTTAATATATTAGTCTAATACTCTAGATAGAGCTTTGAACCCCTTTAGATTGGATTTCAACCAATGTATAGTCCTAACTATAGGTTTTAAACTATGGGAATATAATCGTCTCGTTTTGGTACATTTGAGAATTTGGACAAACTTTGACAAATTTGGCTCACCAAGAAGTAACCAAACTAATATATTAGTATAATAGTCTATATATAGCTTTGAACCCCTTTAGATTGGATTCCAACCAATATATAGTCCAAACTATTTTTTTGAAACAACGGGAAGAAAATCGTCTAGTTTTGGTACCTTTGGGATTTGGGAGAAATTTAGACAAATTTGGCTCACCAAGAAATAACCAAAATTGAATATATTAATATAATAGTCTAAATATAGCTTTGAACCCCTTTAGAATGGATTCCAACCAATATATAGTCCTAACTATAGTTTTGAAACAATGGGAAGAAAATCGTCTCGTTTTGGTACCTTTGGGAATTTGGACAAACTTTCGACAAATTTGGCTCACCAAGAAGTAACCAAAGTTTAATATATTAGTATAATAGTCTAGATAGAGCTTTGAACCCCTTTAGATTGGATTTCAACCAATGTATATTCCTAACTATAGTTTTAAAACTATGGGAATATAATCGTCTCGTTTCGGTACATTTGAGAATTTGGACAAACTTGGACAAATTTGGGTCACCAAGAAGTAACCAAAGTTTAATATATTAGTATAATACTCTAGATAGAGCTTTGAACCCCTTTAGATTGGATTTCAACCAATGTATAGTCCTAACTATAGTTTTGAAACAATGGGAAGAAAATTGTCTCGTTTTGGTACCTTTGGGAATTTGGACAAACTTTCGACAAATTTGGCTCACCAAGAAGTAACCAAAGTTTAATATATTAGTATAATAGTCTAGATAGAGCTTTGAACCCCTTTAGATTGGATTTCAACCAATGTATATTCCTAACTATAGTTTTAAAACTATGGGAATATAATCGTCTCGTTTCGGTACATTTGAGAATTTGGACAAACTTGGACAAATTTGGGTCACCAAGAAGTAACCAAAGTTTAATATATTAGTATAATAGTCTAGATAGAGCTTTGAACCCCTTTAGAATGGATTCCAACCAATATATAGTCCTAACTATAGTTTTGAAACAATGGGAAGAAAATTGTCTCGTTTTGGTACCTTTGGGAATTTGGACAAACTTTCGACAAATTTGGCTCACCAAGAAGTAACCAAAGTTTAATATATTAGTCTAATACTCTAGATAGAGCTTTGAACCCCTTTAGATTGGATTTCAACCAATGTATAGTCCTAACTATAGGTTTTAAACTATGGGAATATAATCGTCTCGTTTTGGTACATTTGAGAATTTGGACAAACTTTGACAAATTTGGCTCACCAAGAAGTAACCAAACTAATATATTAGTATAATAGTCTATATATAGCTTTGAACCCCTTTAGATTGGATTCCAACCAATATATAGTCCAAACTATTTTTTTGAAACAACGGGAAGAAAATCGTCTAGTTTTGGTACCTTTGGGATTTGGGAGAAATTTAGACAAATTTGGCTCACCAAGAAATAACCAAAATTGAATATATTAATATAATAGTCTAAATATAGCTTTGAACCCCTTTAGAATGGATTCCAACCAATATATAGTCCTAACTATAGTTTTGAAACAATGGGAAGAAAATCGTCTCGTTTTGGTACCTTTGGGAATTTGGACAAACTTTCGACAAATTTGGCTCACCAAGAAGTAACCAAAGTTTAATATATTAGTATAATAGTCTAGACAGAGCTTTGAACCCCTTTAGATTGGATTTCAACCAATGTATAGTCCTAACTATAGTTTTGAAACAATGGGAATATAATTGTCTCGTTTTGGTACATTTGAGAATTTGGACAAACTTTGACAGATTTGGCTCACCAAGAAGTAACCAACGTAATATATTAGTATAATAGTTTATATATAGCTTTGAACCCCTTTAGATTGGATTTCAACCAATGTATATTCCTAACTATAGTTTTAAAACTATGGGAATATAATCGTCTCGTTTCGGTACATTTGAGAATTTGGACAAACTTGGACAAATTTGGCTCACCAAGAAGTAACCAAAGTTTAATATATTAGTATAATACTCTAGATAGAGCTTTGAACCCCTTTAGATTGGATTTCAACCAATGTATAGTCCTAACTATAGGTTTTAAACTATGGGAATATAATCGTCTCGTTTTGATACCTTTGGGAATTTGGACAAACTTTCGACAAATTTGGCTCACCAAGAAGTAACCAAAGTTTAATATATTAGTATAATAGTCTAGATAGAGCTTTGAACCCCTTTAGAATGGATTCCAACCAATATATAGTCCTAACTATAGTTTTGAAACAATGGGAAGAAAATCGTCTCGTTTTGGTACCTTTGGGAATTTGGACAAACTTTCGACAAATTTGGCTCACCAAGAATTAACCAAAGTTTAATATATTAGTATAATAGTCTAGACAGAGCTTTGAACCCCTTTAGATTGGATTTCAACCAATGTATATTCCTAACTATAGTTTTAAAACTATGGGAATATAATCGTCTCGTTTCGGTACATTTGAGAATTTGGACAAACTTTGACAGATTTGGCTCACCAAGAAGTAACCAAAGTAATATATTAGTATAATAGTTTATATATAGCTTTGAACCCCTTTAGATTGGATTTCAACCAATGTATATTCCTAACTATAGTTTTGAAACAATGGGAATAAAATCGTCTCGTTTTGATACCACTGGGAATTTGGACAAACTTTCGACAAATTTGGCTCACCAAGAAGTAACCAAAGTTTAATATATTAGTATAATAGTCTAGATAGAGCTTTGAACCCTTTTAGAATGGATTCCAACCAATATATAGTCCTAACTATAGTTTTGAAACAATGGGAAGAAAATTGTCTCGTTTTGGTACCTTTGGGAATTTGGACAAACTTTCGACAAATTTGGCTCACCAAGAAGTAACCAAAGTTTAATATATTAGTATAATAGTCTAGACAGAGCTTTGAACCCCTTTAGATTGGATTTCAACCAATGTATAGTCCTAACTATAGTTTTGAAACAATGGGAATATAATTGTCTCGTTTTGGTACATTTGAGAATTTGGACAAACTTTGACAGATTTGGCTCACCAAGAAGTAACCAAAGTAATATATTAGTATAATAGTTTATATATAGCTTTGAACCCCTTTAGATTGGATTTCAACCAATGTATATTCCTAACTATAGTTTTGAAACAACGGGAATAAAATCGTCTCGTTTTGATACCTTTGGGAATTTGGACAAACTTTCGACAAATTTGGCTCACCAAGAAGTAACCAAAGTTTAATATATTAGTATAATAGTCTAGATAGAGCTTTGAACCCCTTTAGAATGGATTCCAACCAATATATAGTCCTAACTATAGTTTTGAAACAATGGGAAGAAAATTGTCTCGTTTTGGTACCTTTGGGAATTTGGACAAACTTTCGACAAATTTGGCTCACCAAGAAGTAACCAAAGTTTAATATATTAGTCTAATACTCTAGATAGAGCTTTGAACCCCTTTAGATTGGATTTCAACCAATGTATAGTCCTAACTATAGGTTTTAAACTATGGGAATATAATCGTCTCGTTTTGGTACATTTGAGAATTTGGACAAACTTTGACAAATTTGGCTCACCAAGAAGTAACCAAACTAATATATTAGTATAATAGTCTATATATAGCTTTGAACCCCTTTAGATTGGATTCCAACCAATATATAGTCCAAACTATTTTTTTGAAACAACGGGAAGAAAATCGTCTAGTTTTGGTACCTTTGGGATTTGGGAGAAATTTAGACAAATTTGGCTCACCAAGAAATAACCAAAATTGAATATATTAATATAATAGTCTAAATATAGCTTTGAACCCCTTTAGAATGGATTCCAACCAATATATAGTCCTAACTATAGTTTTGAAACAATGGGAAGAAAATCGTCTCGTTTTGGTACCTTTGGGAATTTGGACAAACTTTCGACAAATTTGGCTCACCAAGAAGTAACCAAAGTTTAATATATTAGTATAATAGTCTAGACAGAGCTTTGAACCCCTTTAGATTGGATTTCAACCAATGTATAGTCCTAACTATAGTTTTGAAACAATGGGAATATAATTGTCTCGTTTTGGTACATTTGAGAATTTGGACAAACTTTGACAGATTTGGCTCACCAAGAAGTAACCAACGTAATATATTAGTATAATAGTTTATATATAGCTTTGAACCCCTTTAGATTGGATTTCAACCAATGTATATTCCTAACTATAGTTTTAAAACTATGGGAATATAATCGTCTCGTTTCGGTACATTTGAGAATTTGGACAAACTTGGACAAATTTGGCTCACCAAGAAGTAACCAAAGTTTAATATATTAGTATAATACTCTAGATAGAGCTTTGAACCCCTTTAGATTGGATTTCAACCAATGTATAGTCCTAACTATAGGTTTTAAACTATGGGAATATAATCGTCTCGTTTTGATACCTTTGGGAATTTGGACAAACTTTCGACAAATTTGGCTCACCAAGAAGTAACCAAAGTTTAATATATTAGTATAATAGTCTAGATAGAGCTTTGAACCCCTTTAGAATGGATTCCAACCAATATATAGTCCTAACTATAGTTTTGAAACAATGGGAAGAAAATCGTCTCGTTTTGGTACCTTTGGGAATTTGGACAAACTTTCGACAAATTTGGCTCACCAAGAATTAACCAAAGTTTAATATATTAGTATAATAGTCTAGACAGAGCTTTGAACCCCTTTAGATTGGATTTCAACCAATGTATATTCCTAACTATAGTTTTAAAACAATGGGAATATAATCGTCTCGTTTCGGTACATTTGAGAATTTGGACAAACTTTGACAGATTTGGCTCACCAAGAAGTAACCAAAGTAATATATTAGTATAATAGTTTATATATAGCTTTGAACCCCTTTAGATTGGATTTCAACCAATGTATATTCCTAACTATAGTTTTGAAACAATGGGAATAAAATCGTCTCGTTTTGATACCACTGGGAATTTGGACAAACTTTCGACAAATTTGGCTCACCAAGAAGTAACCAAAGTTTAATATATTAGTATAATAGTCTAGATAGAGCTTTGAACCCTTTTAGAATGGATTCCAACCAATATATAGTCCTAACTATAGTTTTGAAACAATGGGAAGAAAATTGTCTCGTTTTGGTACCTTTGGGAATTTGGACAAACTTTCGACAAATTTGGCTCACCAAGAAGTAACCAAAGTTTAATATATTAGTATAATACTCTAGATAGAGCTTTGAACCCCTTTAGATTGGATTTCAACCAATGTATAGTCCTAACTATAGGTTTTAAACTATGGGAATATAATCGTCTCGTTTTGGTACATTTGAGAATTTAAACAAACTTTGACAAATTTGGCTCACCAAGAAGTAACCAAACTAATATATTAGTATAATAGTCTATATATACATTTGAACCCCTTTAGATTGGATTCCAACCAATATATAGTCCAAACTATTTTTTTGAAACAACGGGAAGAAAATCGTCTAGTTTTGGTACCTTTGGGAATTGGGAGAAATTTAGACAAATTTGGCTCACCAAGAAATAACCAAAATTGAATATATTAATAAAATAGTCTAAATATAGCTTTGAACCCCTTTAGAATGGATTCCAACCAATATATAGTCCAAACTATTTTTTTGAAACAACGGGAAGAAAATCGTCTCGTTTTGGTACCTTTGGGAATAGGGAGAAATTTAGACAAATTTGGCTCACCAAGAAATAACCAAAATTGAATATATTAATATAATAGTCTAAATATAGCTTTGAACCCCTTTAGAATGGATTCCAACCAATATATAGTCCAAACTATTTTTTTTAAACAACGGGAAGAAAATCGTCTCGTTTTGGTACCTTTGGAAATTGGGAGAAATTTAGACAAATTTGGCTCACCAAGAAGTAAACATAGTTGAATATATTAGTATAATAGTCTAAATATAGCTTTGAACCCCTTTAGAATGGATTCCAACCAATATATAGTCCTAACTATAGTTTTGAAACAATGGGAAGAAAATCGTCTCGTTTTGGTACCTTTGGGAATTTGGACAAACTTTCGACAAATTTGGCTCACCAAGAAGTAACCAAAGTTTAATATATTAGTATAATAGTCTAGACAGAGCTTTGAACCCCTTTAGATTGGATTTCAACCAATGTATAGTCCTAACTATAGTTTTGAAGCAATGGGAATATAATTGTCTCGTTTTGGTACATTTGAGAATTTGGACAAACTTTGACAGACTTGGCTCACCAAGAAGTAACCAAAGTAATATATTAGTATAATAGTTTATATATAGCTTTGAACCCCTTTAGATTGGATTTCAACCAATGTATATTCCTAACTATAGTTTTGAAACAATGGGAATAAAATCGTCTCGTTTTGATACCACTGGGAATTTGGACAAACTTTCGACAAATTTGGCTCACCAAGAAGTAACCAAAGTTTAATATATTAGTATAATAGTCTAGATAGAGCTTTGAACCCCTTTAGAATGGATTCCAACCAATATATAGTCCTAACTATAGTTTTGAAACAATGGGAAGAAAATTGTCTCGTTTTGGTACCTTTGGGAATTTGGACATACTTTCGACAAATTTGGCTCACCAAGAAGTAACCAAAGTTTAATATATTAGTATAATAGTCTAGACAGAGCTTTGAACCCCTTTAGATTGGATTTCAACCAATGTATAGTCCTAACTATAGTTTTGAAACAATGGGAATATAATTGTCTCGTTTTGGTACATTTGAGAATTTGGACAAACTTTGACAGATTTGGCTCACCAAGAAGTAACCAAAGTAATATATTAGTATAATAGTTTATATATAGCTTTGAACCCCTTTAGATTGGATTTCAACCAATGTATATTCCTAACTATAGTTTTGAAACAACGGGAATAAAATCGTCTCGTTTTGATACCTTTGGGAATTTGGACAAACTTTCGACAAATTTGGCTCACCAAGAAGTAACCAAAGTTTAATATATTAGTATAATAGTCTAGATAGAGCTTTGAACCCCTTTAGAATGGATTCCAACCAATATATAGTCCTAACTATAGTTTTGAAACAATGGGAAGAAAATTGTCTCGTTTTGGTACCTTTGGGAATTTGGACAAACTTTCGACAAATTTGGCTCACCAAGAAGTAACCAAAGTTTAATATATTAGTCTAATACTCTAGATAGAGCTTTGAACCCCTTTAGATTGGATTTCAACCAATGTATAGTCCTAACTATAGGTTTTAAACTATGGGAATATAATCGTCTCGTTTTGGTACATTTGAGAATTTGGACAAACTTTGACAAATTTGGCTCACCAAGAAGTAACCAAACTAATATATTAGTATAATAGTCTATATATAGCTTTGAACCCCTTTAGATTGGATTCCAACCAATATATAGTCCAAACTATTTTTTTGAAACAACGGGAAGAAAATCGTCTAGTTTTGGTACCTTTGGGATTTGGGAGAAATTTAGACAAATTTGGCTCACCAAGAAATAACCAAAATTGAATATATTAATATAATAGTCTAAATATAGCTTTGAACCCCTTTAGAATGGATTCCAACCAATATATAGTCCTAACTATAGTTTTGAAACAATGGGAAGAAAATCGTCTCGTTTTGGTACCTTTGGGAATTTGGACAAACTTTCGACAAATTTGGCTCACCAAGAAGTAACCAAAGTTTAATATATTAGTATAATAGTCTAGACAGAGCTTTGAACCCCTTTAGATTGGATTTCAACCAATGTATAGTCCTAACTATAGTTTTGAAACAATGGGAATATAATTGTCTCGTTTTGGTACATTTGAGAATTTGGACAAACTTTGACAGATTTGGCTCACCAAGAAGTAACCAAAGTAATATATTAGTATAATAGTTTATATATAGCTTTGAACCCCTTTAGATTGGATTTCAACCAATGTATATTCCTAACTATAGTTTTAAAACTATGGGAATATAATCGTCTCGTTTCGGTACATTTGAGAATTTGGACAAACTTGGACAAATTTGGCTCACCAAGAAGTAACCAAAGTTTAATATATTAGTATAATACTCTAGATAGAGCTTTGAACCCCTTTAGATTGGATTTCAACCAATGTATAGTCCTAACTATAGGTTTTAAACTATGGGAATATAATCGTCTCGTTTTGATACCTTTGGGAATTTGGACAAACTTTCGACAAATTTGGCTCACCAAGAAGTAACCAAAGTTTAATATATTAGTATAATAGTCTAGATAGAGCTTTGAACCCCTTTAGAATGGATTCCAACCAATATATAGTCCTAACTATAGTTTTGAAACAATGGGAAGAAAATCGTGTCGTTTTGGTACCTTTGGGAATTTGGACAAACTTTCGACAAATTTGGCTCACCAAGAATTAACCAAAGTTTAATATATTAGTATAATAGTCTAGACAGAGCTTTGAACCCCTTTAGATTGGATTTCAACCAATGTATATTCCTAACTATAGTTTTAAAACTATGGGAATATAATCGTCTCGTTTCGGTACATTTGAGAATTTGGACAAACTTTGACAGATTTGGCTCACCAAGAAGTAACCAAAGTAATATATTAGTATAATAGTTTATATATAGCTTTGAACCCCTTTAGATTGGATTTCAACCAATGTATATTCCTAACTATAGTTTTGAAACAATGGGAATAAAATCGTCTCGTTTTGATACCACTGGGAATTTGGACAAACTTTCGACAAATTTGGCTCACCAAGAAGTAACCAAAGTTTAATATATTAGTATAATAGTCTAGATAGAGCTTTGAACCCTTTTAGAATGGATTCCAACCAATATATAGTCCTAACTATAGTTTTGAAACAATGGGAAGAAAATCGTCTCGTTTTGGTACCTTTGGGAATTTGGACAAACTTTCGACAAATTTGGCTCACCAAGAAGTAACCAAAGTTTAATATATTAGTATAATACTCTAGATAGAGCTTTGAACCCCTTTAGATTGGATTTCAACCAATGTATAGTCCTAACTATAGGTTTTAAACTATGGGAATATAATCGTCTCGTTTTGGTACATTTGAGAATTTAAACAAACTTTGACAAATTTGGCTCACCAAGAAGTAACCAAACTAATATATTAGTATAATAGTCTATATATACATTTGAACCCCTTTAGATTGGATTCCAACCAATATATAGTCCAAACTATTTTTTTGAAACAACGGGAAGAAAATCGTCTAGTTTTGGTACCTTTGGGAATTGGGAGAAATTTAGACAAATTTGGCTCACCAAGAAATAACCAAAATTGAATATATTAATAAAATAGTCTAAATATAGCTTTGAACCCCTTTAGAATGGATTCCAACCAATATATAGTCCAAACTATTTTTTTGAAACAACGGGAAGAAAATCGTCTCGTTTTGGTACCTTTGGGAATAGGGAGAAATTTAGACAAATTTGGCTCACCAAGAAATAACCAAAATTGAATATATTAATATAATAGTCTAAATATAGCTTTGAACCCCTTTAGAATGGATTCCAACCAATATATAGTCCAAACTATTTTTTTTAAACAACGGGAAGAAAATCGTCTCGTTTTGGTACCTTTGGGAATTGGGAGAAATTTAGACAAATTTGGCTCACCAAGAAGTAACCAAAGTTTAATATATTAGTATAATAGTCTAGACAGAGCTTTGAACCCCTTTAGATTGGATTTCAACCAATGTATAGTCCTAACTATAGTTTTGAAACAATGGGAATATAATTGTCTCGTTTTGGTACATTTGAGAATTTGGACAAACTTTGACAGATTTGGCTCACCAAGAAGTAACCAAAGTAATATATTAGTATAATAGTTTATATATAGCTTTGAACCCCTTTAGATTGGATTTCAACCAATGTATATTCCTAACTATAGTTTTAAAACTATGGGAATATAATCGTCTCGTTTCGGTACATTTGAGAATTTGGACAAACTTGGACAAATTTGGCTCACCAAGAAGTAACCAAAGTTTAATATATTAGTATAATACTCTAGATAGAGCTTTGAACCCCTTTAGATTGGATTTCAACCAATGTATAGTCCTAACTATAGGTTTTAAACTATGGGAATATAATCGTCTCGTTTTGATACCTTTGGGAATTTGGACAAACTTTCGACAAATTTGGCTCACCAAGAAGTAACCAAAGTTTAATATATTAGTATAATAGTCTAGATAGAGCTTTGAACCCCTTTAGAATGGATTCCAACCAATATATAGTCCTAACTATAGTTTTGAAACAATGGGAAGAAAATCGTCTCGTTTTGGTACCTTTGGGAATTTGGACAAACTTTCGACAAATTTGGCTCACCAAGAATTAACCAAAGTTTAATATATTAGTATAATAGTCTAGACAGAGCTTTGAACCCCTTTAGATTGGATTTCAACCAATGTATATTCCTAACTATAGTTTTAAAACTATGGGAATATAATCGTCTCGTTTCGGTACATTTGAGAATTTGGACAAACTTTGACAGATTTGGCTCACCAAGAAGTAACCAAAGTAATATATTAGTATAATAGTTTATATATAGCTTTGAACCCCTTTAGATTGGATTTCAACCAATGTATATTCCTAACTATAGTTTTGAAACAATGGGAATAAAATCGTCTCGTTTTGATACCACTGGGAATTTGGACAAACTTTCGACAAATTTGGCTCACCAAGAAGTAACCAATGTTTAATATATTAGTATAATAGTCTAGATAGAGCTTTGAACCCTTTTAGAATGGATTCCAACCAATATATAGTCCTAACTATAGTTTTGAAACAATGGGAAGAAAATCGTCTCGTTTTGGTACCTTTGGGAATTTGGACAAACTTTCGACAAATTTGGCTCACCAAGAAGTAACCAAAGTTTAATATATTAGTATAATACTCTAGATAGAGCTTTGAACCCCTTTAGATTGGATTTCAACCAATGTATAGTCCTAACTATAGGTTTTAAACTATGGGAATATAATCGTCTCGTTTTAGTACATTTGAGAATTTAAACAAACTTTGACAAATTTGGCTCACCAAGAAGTAACCAAACTAATATATTAGTATAATAGTCTATATATACATTTGAACCCCTTTAGATTGGATTCCAACCAATATCTAGTCCAAACTATTTTTTTGAAACAACGGGAAGAAAATCGTCTAGTTTTGGTACCTTTGGGAATTGGGAGAAATTTAGACAAATTTGGCTCACCAAGAAATAACCAAAATTGAATATATTAATAAAATAGTCTAAATATAGCTTTGAACCCCTTTAGAATGGATTCCAACCAATATATAGTCCAAACTATTTTTTTGAAACAACGGGAAGAAAATCGTCTCGTTTTGGTACCTTTGGGAATAGGGAGAAATTTAGACAAATTTGGCTCACCAAGAAATAACCAAAATTGAATATATTAATATAATAGTCTAAATATAGCTTTGAACCCCTTTAGAATGGATTCCAACCAATATATAGTCCAAACTATTTTTTTTAAACAACGGGAAGAAAATCGTCTCGTTTTGGTACCTTTGGGAATTGGGAGAAATTTAGACAAATTTGGCTCACCAAGAAGTAAACATAGTTGAATATATTAGTATAATAGTCTAAATATAGCTTTGAACCCCTTTAGAATGGATTCCAACCAATATATAGTCCTAACTATAGTTTTGAAACAATGGGAAGAAAATCGTCTCGTTTTGGTACCTTTGGGAATTTGGACAAACTTTCGACAAATTTGGCTCACCAAGAAGTAACCAAAGTTTAATATATTAGTATAATAGTCTAGACAGAGCTTTGAACCCCTTTAGATTGGATTTCAACCAATGTATAGTCCTAACTATAGTTTTGAAGCAATGGGAATATAATTGTCTCGTTTTGGTACATTTGAGAATTTGGACAAACTTTGACAGACTTGGCTCACCAAGAAGTAACCAAAGTAATATATTAGTATAATAGTTTATATATAGCTTTGAACCCCTTTAGATTGGATTTCAACCAATGTATATTCCTAACTATAGTTTTGAAACAATGGGAATAAAATCGTCTCGTTTTGATACCTTTGGGAATTTGGACAAACTTTCGACAAATTTGGCTCACCAAGAAGTAACCAAAGTTTAATATATTAGTATAATAGTCTAGATAGAGCTTTGAACCCCTTTAGAATGGATTCCAACCAATATATAGTCCTAACTATAGTTTTGAAACAATGGGAAGAAAATCGTCTCGTTTTGGTACCTTTGGGAATTTGGACAAACTTTCGACAAATTTGGCTCACCAAGAAGTAACCAAAGTTTAATATATTAGTATTATAGTCTAGACAGAGCTTTGATCCCCTTTAGATTGGATTTCAACCAATGTATAGTCCTAACTATAGTTTTGAAGCAATGGGAATATAATTGTCTCGTTTTGGTACATTTGAGAATTTGGACAAACTTTGACAGGTTTGGCTCACCAAGAAGTAACCAAAGTAATATATTAGTATAATAGTTTATATATAGCTTTGAACCCCTTTAGATTGGATTTCAACCAATGTATATTCCTAACTATAGTTTTAAAACTATGGGAATATAATCGTCTCGTTTCGGTACATTTGAGAATTTGGACAAACTTTGACAAATTTGGCTCACCAAGAAGTAACCAAAGTTTAATATATTAGTATAATACTCTAGATAGAGCTTTGAACCCCTTTAGATTGGATTTCAACCAATGTATAGTCCTAATTATAGGTTTTAAACTATGAGAATATAATTGTCTCGTTTTGGTACATTTGAGAATTTAAACAAACTTTGACAAATGTGGCTCACCAAGAAGTAACCAAAGTAATATATTAGTATAATAGTTTATATATAGCTTTGAACCCCTTTAGATTGGATTTCAACCAATGTATATTCCTAACTATAGTTTTAAAACTATGGGAATATAATCGTCTCGTTTCGGTACATTTGAGAATTTGGACAAACTTTGACAAATTTGGCTCACCAAGAAGTAACCAAAGTTTAATATATTAGTATAAAACTCTAGATAGAGCTTTGAACCCCTTTAGATTGGATTTCAACCAATGTATAGTCCTAACTATAGGTTTTAAACTATGAGAATAAAATTGTCTCGTTTTGGTACATTTGAGAATTTAAACAAACTTTGACAAATGTGGCTCACCAAGAAGTAACCAAAGTAATATATTAGTATAATAGTCTATATATAGCTTTGAACCCCTTTAGATTGGATTCCAACCAATATATAGTCCAAACTATTTTTTTGAAACAACGGGAAGAAAATCGTCTCGTTTTGGTACCTTTGGGAATTTGGACAAACTTTCGACAAATTTGGCTCACCAAGAAGTAACCAAAGTTTAATATATTAGTATAATATTCTAGACAGAGCTTTAATCCCCTTTAGATTGGATTTCAACCAATGTATAGTCCTAACTATAGTTTTGAAGCAATGGGAATATAATTGTCTCGTTTTGGTACATTTGAGAATTTGGACAAACTTTGACAGGTTTGGCTCACCAAGAAGTAACCAAAGTAATATATTAGTATAATACTCTAGATAGAGCTTTGAACCCCTTTAGATTGGATTTCAACCAATGTATAGTCCTAACTATAGGTTTTAAACTATGGGAATATAATCGTCTCGTTTTGGTACATTTGAGAATTTAAACAAACTTTGACAAATTTGGCTCACCAAGAAGTAACCAAACTAATATATTAGTATAATAGTCTATATATACATTTGAACCCCTTTAGATTGGATTCCAACCAATATATAGTCCAAACTATTTTTTTGAAACAACGGGAAGAAAATCGTCTAGTTTTGGTACCTTTGGGAATTGGGAGAAATTTAGACAAATTTGGCTCACCAAGAAATAACCAAAATTGAATATATTAATAAAATAGTCTAAATATAGCTTTGAACCCCTTTAGAATGGATTCCAACCAATATATAGTCCAAACTATTTTTTTGAAACAACGGGAAGAAAATCGTCTCGTTTTGGTACCTTTGGGAATAGGGAGAAATTTAGCGAAATTTGGCTTACCAAGAAATAACCAAAATTGAATATATTAATATAATAGTCTAAATATAGCTTTGAGCCCCTTTAGAATGGATTCCAACCAAGATATAGTCCAAACTATTTTTTTTAAACAACCGGAAGAAAATCGTCTCGTTTTGGTACCTTTGGGAATTGGGAGAAATTTAGACAAATTTGGCTCACCAAGAAGTAAACATAGTTGAATATATTAGTATAATAGTCTAAATATAGCTTTGAACCCCTTTAGAATGGATTCCAACCAATATATAGTCCTAACTATAGTTTTGAAACAATGGGAAGAAAATCGTCTCGTTTTGGTACCTTTGGGAATTTGGACAAACTTTCGACAAATTTGGCTCACCAAGAAGTAACCAAAGTTTAATATATTATTATAATAGTCTAGACAGAGCTTTGAACCCCTTTAGATTGGATTTCAACCAATGTATAGTCCTAACTATAGTTTTGAAGCAATGGGAATATAATTGTCTCGTTTTGGTACATTTGAGAATTTGGACAAACTTTGACAGACTTGGCTCACCAAGAAGTAACCAAAGTAATATATTAGTATAATAGTTTATATATAGCTTTGAACCCCTTTAGATTGGATTTCAACCAATGTATATTCCTAACTATAGTTTTGAAACAATGGGAATAAAATCGTCTCGTTTTGATACCTTTGGGAATTTAGACAAACTTTCGACAAATTTGGCTCACCAAGAAGTAACCAAAGTTTAATATATTAGTATAATAGTCTAGACAGAGCTTTGATCCCCTTTAGATTGGATTTCAACCAATGTATAGTCCTAACTATAGTTTTGAACCAATGGGAATATAATTGTCTCGTTTTGGTACATTTGAGAATTTAAACAAACTTTGACAAATGTGGCTCACCAAGAAGTAACCAAAGTAATATATTAGTATAATAGTTTATATATAGCTTTGAACCCCTTTAGATTGGATTTCAACCAATGTATATTCCTAACTATAGTTTTAAAACTATGGGAATATAATCGTCTCGTTTCGGTACATTTGAGAATTTGGACAAACTTTGACAAATTTGGCTCACCAAGAAGTAACCAAAGTTTAATATATTAGTATAAAACTCTAGATAGAGCTTTGAACCCCTTTAGATTGGATTTCAACCAATGTATAGTCCTAACTATAGGTTTTAAACTATGAGAATATAATTGTCTCGTTTTGGTACATTTGAGAATTTAAACAAACTTTGACAAATGTGGCTCACCAAGAAGTAACCAAAGTAATATATTAGTATAATAGTTAATATATAGCTTTGAACCCCTTTAGATTGGATTTCAACCAATATATATTCCTAACTATAGTTTTGAAACAATGGGAATAAAATCGTCTCGTTTTGATACCTCTGGGAATTTGGACAAACTTTCGACAAATTTGGCTCACGAAGAAGTAACCAAAGTTTAATATATTAGTATAATAGTCTAGATAGAGCTTTGAACCCTTTTAGATTGGATTACAACCAATATATAGTCCAAACTATTTTTTTGAAACAACGGGAAGAAAATCGTCTAGTTTTGGTACCTTTAGGAATTGGGAGAAATTTAGACAATTGTCTCACCAAGAAGTGAACATAGTTGAATATATTAGTATAATAGTCTAAATATAGCTTTGAACCCCTTTAGAATGGATTCCAACCAATATATAGTCCTAACTATAGTTTTGAAACAATGGGAAGAAAATTGTCTCGTTTTGGTACCTTTGGGAATTTGGACAAACTTTCGACAAATTTGGCTCACCAAGAAGTAACCAAAGTTTAATATATTAGTATAATACTCTAGATAGAGCTTTGAACCCTTTTAGAATGGATTCCAACCAATATATAGTCCTAACTATAGTTTTGAAACAATGGGAAGAAAATCGTCTCGTTTTGGTATATTTGGGAATTTGGACAAACTTTCGACAAATTTGGCTCACCAAGAAGTAACCAAAGTTTAATATATTAGTATAATACTCTAGATAGAGCTTTGAACCCCTTTAGATTGGATTTCAACCAATGTATATTCCTAACTATAGTTTTAAAACTATGGGAATATAATCGTCTCGTTTCGGTACATTTGAGAATTTGGACAAACTTTGACAAATTTGGCTCACCAAGAAGTAACCAAAGTTTAATATATTAGTATAATACTCTAGATAGAGCTTTGAACCCCTTTAGATTGGATTTCAACCAATGTATAGTCCTAACTATAGGTTTTAAACTATGAGAATATAATTGTCTCGTTTTGGTACATTTGAGAATTTAAACAAACTTTGACAAATGTGGCTCACCAAGAAGTAACCAAAGTAATATATTAGTATAATAGTTTATATATAGCTTTGAACCCCTTTAGATTGGATTTCAACCAATGTATATTCCTAACTATAGTTTTAAAACTATGGGAATATAATCGTCTCGTTTCGGTACATTTGAGAATTTGGACAAACTTTGACAAATTTGGCTCACCAAGAAGTAACCAAAGTTTAATATATTAGTATAAAACTCTAGATAGAGCTTTGAACCCCTTTAGATTGGATTTCAACCAATGTATAGTCCTAACTATAGGTTTTAAACTATGAGAATATAATTGTCTCGTTTTGGTACATTTGAGAATTTAAACAAACTTTGACAAATGTGGCTCACCAAGAAGTAACCAAAGTAATATATTAGTATAATAGTCTATATATAGCTTTGAACCCCTTTAGATTGGATTCCAACCAATATATAGTCCAAACTATTTTTTTGAAACAACGGGAAGAAAATCGTCTCGTTTTGGTACCTTTGGGAATTTGGACAAACTTTCGACAAATTTGGCTCACCAAGAAGTAACCAAAGTTTAATATATTAGTATAATAGTCTAGACAGAGCTTTAATCCCCTTTAGATTGGATTTCAACCAATGTATTGTCCTAACTATAGTTTTGAAGCAATGGGAATATAATTGTCTCGTTTTGGTACATTTGAGAATTTGGACAAACTTTGACAGGTTTGGCTCACCAAGAAGTAACCAAAGTAATATATTAGTATAATACTCTAGATAGAGCTTTGAACCCCTTTAGATTGGATTTCAACCAATGTATAGTCCTAACTATAGGTTTTAAACTATGGGAATATAATCGTCTCGTTTTGGTACATTTGAGAATTTAAACAAACTTTGACAAATTTGGCTCACCAAGAAGTAACCAAACTAATATATTAGTATAATAGTCTATATATACATTTGAACCCCTTTAGATTGGATTCCAACCAATATATAGTCCAAACTATTTTTTTGAAACAACGGGAAGAAAATCGTCTAGTTTTGGTACCTTTGGGAATTGGGAGAAATTTAGACAAATTTGGCTCACCAAGAAATAACCAAAATTGAATATATTAATAAAATAGTCTAAATATAGCTTTGAACCCCTTTAGAATGGATTCCAACCAATATATAGTCCAAACTATTTTTTTGAAACAACGGGAAGAAAATCGTCTCGTTTTGGTACCTTTGGGAATAGGGAGAAATTTAGCGAAATTTGGCTTACCAAGAAATAACCAAAATTGAATATATTAATATAATAGTCTAAATATAGCTTTGAACCCCTTTAGAATGGATTCCAACCAAGATATAGTCCAAACTATTTTTTTTAAACAACCGGAAGAAAATCGTCTCGTTTTGGTACCTTTGGGAATTGGGAGAAATTTAGACAAATTTGGCTCACCAAGAAGTAAACATAGTTGAATATATTAGTATAATAGTCTAAATATAGCTTTGAACCCCTTTAGAATGGATTCCAACCAATATATAGTCCTAACTATAGTTTTGAAACAATGGGAAGAAAATCGTCTCGTTTTGGTACCTTTGGGAATTTGGACAAACTTTCGACAAATTTGGCTCACCAAGAAGTAACCAAAGTTTAATATATTAGTATAATAGTCTAGACAGAGCTTTGAACCCCTTTAGATTGGATTTCAACCAATGTATAGTCCTAACTATAGTTTTGAAGCAATGGGAATATAATTGTCTCGTTTTGGTACATTTGAGAATTTGGACAAACTTTGACAGACTTGGCTCACCAAGAAGTAACCAAAGTAATATATTAGTATAATAGTTTATATATAGCTTTGAACCCCTTTAGATTGGATTTCAACCAATGTATATTCCTAACTATAGTTTTGAAACAATGGGAATAAAATCGTCTCGTTTTGATACCTTTGGGAATTTGGACAAACTTTCGACAAATTTGGCTCACCAAGAAGTAACCAAAGTTTAATATATTAGTATAATAGTCTAGACAGAGCTTTGATCCCCTTTAGATTGGATTTCAACCAATGTATAGTCCTAACTATAGTTTTGAAGCAATGGGAATATAATTGTCTCGTTTTGGTACATTTGAGAATTTAAACAAACTTTGACAAATGTGGCTCACCAAGAAGTAACCAAAGTAATATATTAGTATAATAGTTTATATATAGCTTTGAACCCCTTTAGATTGGATTTCAACCAATGTATATTCCTAACTATAGTTTTAAAACTATGGGAATATAATCGTCTCGTTTCGGTACATTTGAGAATTTGGACAAACTTTGACAAATTTGGCTCACCAAGAAGTAACCAAAGTTTAATATATTAGTATAAAACTCTAGATAGAGCTTTGAACCCCTTTAGATTGGATTTCAACCAATGTATAGTCCTAACTATAGGTTTTAAACTATGAGAATATAATTGTCTCGTTTTGGTACATTTGAGAATTTAAACAAACTTTGACAAATGTGGCTCACCAAGAAGTAACCAAAGTAATATATTAGTATAATAGTTAATATATAGCTTTGAACCCCTTTAGATTGGATTTCAACCAATATATATTCCTAACTATAGTTTTGAAACAATGGGAATAAAATCGTCTCGTTTTGATACCTCTGGGAATTTGGACAAACTTTCGACAAATTTGGCTCACGAAGAAGTAACCAAAGTTTAATATATTAGTATAATAGTCTAGATAGAGCTTTGAACCCTTTTAGATTGGATTACAACCAATATATAGTCCAAACTATTTTTTTGAAACAACGGGAAGAAAATCGTCTAGTTTTGGTACCTTTAGGAATTGGGAGAAATTTAGACAATTGTCTCACCAAGAAGTAAACATAGTTGAATATATTAGTATAATAGTCTAAATATAGCTTTGAACCCCTTTAGAATGGATTCCAACCAATATATAGTCCTAACTATAGTTTTGAAACAATGGGAATATAATTGTCTCGTTTTGGTACATTTGAGAATTTAAACAAACTTTGACAAATTTGGCTCACCAAGAAGTAACCAAACTAATATATTAGTATAATAGTCTATATATACATTTGAACCCCTTTAGATTGGATTCCAACCAATATATAGTCCAAACTATTTTTTTGAAACAACGGGAAGAAAATCGTCTAGTTTTGGTACCTTTGGGAATTGGGAGAAATTTAGACAAATTTGGCTCACCAAGAAATAACCAAAATTGAATATATTAATAAAATAGTCTAAATATAGCTTTGAACCCCTTTAGAATGGATTCCAACCAATATATAGTCCAAACTATTTTTTTGAAACAACGGGAAGAAAATCGTCTCGTTTTGGTACCTTTGGGAATAGGGAGAAATTTAGCGAAATTTGGCTCACCAAGAAATAACCAAAATTGAATATATTAATATAATAGTCTAAATATAGCTTTGAACCCCTTTAGAATGGATTCCAACCAATATATAGTCCAAACTATTTTTTTTAAACAACCGGAAGAAAATCGTCTCGTTTTGGTACCTTTGGGAATTGGGAGAAATTTAGACAAATTTGGCTCACCAAGAAGTAAACATAGTTGAATATATTAGTATAATAGTCTAAATATAGCTTTGAACCCCTTTAGAATGGATTCCAACCAATATATAGTCCTAACTATAGTTTTGAAACAATGGGAAGAAAATCGTCTCGTTTTGGTACCTTTGGGAATTTGGACAAACTTTCGACAAATTTGGCTCACCAAGAAGTAACCAAAGTTTAATATATTAGTATAATAGTCTAGACAAAGCTTTGAACCCCTTTAGATTGGATTTCAACCAATGTATAGTCCTAACTATAGTTTTGAAGCAATGGGAATATAATTGTCTCGTTTTGGTACATTTGAGAATTTGGACAAACTTTGACAGACTTGGCTCACCAAGAAGTAACCAAAGTAATATATTAGTATAATAGTTTATATATAGCTTTGAACCCCTTTAGATTGGATTTCAACCAATGTATATTCCTAACTATAGTTTTGAAACAATGGGAATAAAATCGTCTCGTTTTGATACCTTTGGGAATTTGGAGAAACTTTCGACAAATTTGGCTCACCAAGAAGTAACCAAAGTTTAATATATTAGTATAATAGTCTAGATAGAGCTTTGAACCCCTTTAGAATGGATTCCAACCAATATATAGTCCTAACTATAGTTTTGAAACAATGGGAAGAAAATCGTCTCGTTTTGGTACCTTTGGGAATTTGGACAAACTTTCGACAAATTTGGCTCACCAAGAAGTAACCAAAGTTTAATATATTAGTATAATAGTCTAGACAGAGCTTTGATCCCCTTTAGATTGGATTTCAACCAATGTATAGTCCTAACTATAGTTTTGAAGCAATGGGAATATAATTGTCTCGTTTTGGTACATTTGAGAATTTGGACAAACTTTGACAGGTTTGGCTCACCAAGAAGTAACCAAAGTAATATATTAGTATAATAGTTTATATATAGCTTTGAACCCCTTTAGATTGGATTTCAACCAATGTATATTCCTAACTATAGTTTTAAAACTATGGGAATATATTCGTCTCGTTTCGGTACATTTGAGAATTTGGACAAACTTTGACAAATTTGGCTCACCAAGAAGTAACCAAAGTTTAATATATTAGTATAATACTCTAGATAGAGCTTTGAACCCCTTTAGATTGGATTTCAACCAATGTAGAGTCCTAACTATAGGTTTTAAACTATGGGAATATAATTGTCTCGTTTTGGTACATTTGAGAATTTAAACAAACTTTGACAAATGTGGTTCACCAAGAAATAACCAAAGTAATATATTAGTATAATAGTTAATATATAGCTTTGAACCCCTTTAGATTGGATTTCAACCAATATATATTCCTAACTATAGTTTTGAAACAATGGGAATAAAATCGTCTCGTTTTGATGCCTTTGGGAATTTGGACAAACTTTCGACAAAATTGGCTTACCAAGAAGTAACCAAAGTTTAATATATTAGTATAATAGTCTATATATAGCTTTGAACCCCTTTAGATTGGATTCCAACCAATATATAGTCTAAACTATTTTTTTGAAACAACGGGAAGAAAATCGTCTAGTTTTGGTACCTTTGGGAATTGGGAGAAATTTAGACAAATTTGGCTCACCAAGAAATAACCAAAATTGAATATATTAATATAATAGTCTAAATATAGCTTTGAACCCCTTTAGAATGGATTCCAACCAATATATAGTCCTAACTATAGTTTTGAAACAATGGGAAGAAAATCGTCTCGTTTTGGTACCTTTGGGAATTTGGACAAACTTTCGACAAATTTGGCTCACCAAGAAGTAACCAAAGTTTAATATATTAGTATAATAGTCTAGACAGAGCTTTGAACCCCTTTAGATTGGATTTCAACCAATGTATAGTCCTAACTATAGTTTTGAAGCAATGGGAATATAATTGTCTCGTTTAGGTACATTTGAGAATTTGGACAAACTTTGACAGATTTGGCTCACCAAGAAGTAACCAAAGTAATATATAAGTATAATAGTTTATATATAGCTTTGAACCCCTTTAGATTGGATTTCAACCAATGTATATTCCTAACTATAGTTTTAAAACTATGGGAATATAATCGTCTCGTTTCGGTACATTTGAGAATTTGGACAAACTTTGACAAATTTGGCTCACCAAGAAGTAACCAAAGTTTAATATATTAGTATAATACTCTAGATAGAGCTTTGAACCCCTTTAGATTGGATTTCAACCAATGTATAGTCCTAACTATAGGTTTTAAACTATGAGAATATAATTGTCTCGTTTTGGTACATTTGAGAATTTAAACAAACTTTGACAAATGTGGCTCACCAAGAAGTAACCAAAGTAATATATTAGTATAATAGTTAATATATAGCTTTGAACCCCTTTAGATTGGATTTCAACCAATATATATTCCTAACTATAGTTTTGAAACAATGGGAATAAAATCGTCTCGTTTTGATACCTCTGGGAATTTGGACAAACTTTCGACAAATTTGGCTCACCAAGAAGTAACCAAAGTTTAATATATTAGTATAATAGTCTAGATAGAGCTTTGAACCCTTTTAGAATGGATTCCAACCAATATATAGTCCTAACTATAGTTTTGAAACAATGGGAAGAAAATCGTCTCGTTTTGGTACCTTTGGGAATTTGGACAAACTTTCGACAAATTTGGCTCACCAAGAAGAAACCAAAGTTTAATATATTAGTATAATACTCTAGATAGAGCTTTGAACCCCCTTAGATTGGATTTCAACCAATGTATAGTCCTAACTATAAGTTTTAAACTATGGGAATATAATCGTCTCGTTTTGGTACATTTGAGAATTTAAACAAACTTTGACAAATTTGGCTCACCAAGAAGTAACCAAACTAATATATTAGTATAATAGTCTATATATACCTTTGAACCCCTTTAGATTGGATTCCAACCAATATATAGTCCAAACTATTTTTTTGAAACAACGGGAAGAAAATCGTCTAGTTTTGGTACCTTTGGGAATTGGGAGAAATTTAGACAAATTTGGCTCACCAAGAAGTAAACATAGTTGAATATATTAATATAATAGTCTAAATATAGCTTTGAACCCCTTTAGAATAGATTCCAACCAATATATAGTCCTAACTATAGTTTTGAAACAATGGGAAGAAAATTGTCTCGTTTTGGTACCTTTGGGAATTTGGACAAACTTTCGACAAATTTGGCTCACCAAGAAGTAACCAAAGTTTAATATATTAGTATAATACTCTAGATAGAGCTTTGAACCCCATTAGATTGGATTTCAACCAATGTATAGTCCTAACTATAGGTTTTAAACTATGGGAATATAAACGTCTCGTTTTGGTACATTTGAGAATTTGGACAAACTTTGACAAATTTGGCTCACCAAGAAGTAACCAAACTAATATATTAGTATAATAGTCTATATATAGCTTTGAACCCCTTTAGATTGGATTCCAACCAATTTATAGTCCAAACTATTTTTTTGAAACAACGGGAAGAAAATCGTCTAGTTTTGGTACCTTTTGGAATTGGGAGAAATTTAGACAAATTTGGCTCACCAAGAAATAACCAAAATTGAATATATTAATATAATAGTCTAAATATAACTTTGAACCCCTTTAGAATGGATTCCAACCAATATATAGTCCTAACTATAGTTTTGAAACAATGGGAAGAAAATCGTCTCGTTTTGGTACCTTTGGGAATTTGGACAAACTTTCGACAAATTTGGCTCACCAAGAAGTAACCAAAGTTTAATATATTAGTATAATAGTCTAGACAGAGCTTTGAACCCCTTTAGATTGAATTTCAACCAATGTATAGTCCTAACTATAGTTTTGAAACAACGGGAATATAATTGTCTCGTTTTGGTACATTTGAGAATTTGGACAAACTTTGACAGATTTGGCTCACCAAGAAGTAACCAAAGTAATATATTAGTATAATAGTTTATATATAGCTTTGAACCCCTTTAGATTGGATTTCAACCAATGTATATTCCTAACTATAGTTTTAAAACTATGGGAATATAATCGTCTCGTTTCGGTACATTTGAGAATTTGGACAAACTTTGACAAATTTGGCTCACCAAGAAGTAACCAAAGTTTAATATATTAGTATAATACTCTAGATAGAGCTTTGAACCCCTTTAGATTGGATTTCAACCAATGTATAGTCCTAACTATAGGTTTTAAACTATGGGAATATAATTGTCTCGTTTTGGTACATTTGAGAATTTAAACAAACTTTGACAAATGTGGCTCACCAAGAAGTAACCAAAGTAATATATTAGTATAATAGTTAATATATAGCTTTGAACCCCTTTAGATTGGATTTCAACCAATATATATTCCTAACTATAGTTTTGAAACAATGGGAATAAAATCGTCTTGTTTTGATGCCTTTGGGAATTTGGACAAACTTTCGACAAAATTGGCTCACCAAGAAGTAACCAAAGTTTAATATATTAGTATAATAGTCTAGATAGAGCTTTGAACCCCTTTAGATTGGATTTCAACCAATGTATATTCCTAACTATAGTTTTAAAACTATGGGAATATAATCGTCTCGTTTCGGTACATTTGAGAATTTGGACAAACTTTGACAGATTTGGCTCACCAAGAAGTAACCAAAGTAATATATTAGTATAATAGTTTATATATAGCTTTGAACCCCTTTAGATTGGATTTCAACCAATGTATATTCCTAACTATAGTTTTGAAACAATGGGAATAAAATCGTCTCGTTTTGATACCTTTGGGAATTTGGACAAACTTTCGACAAATTTGGCTCACCAAGAAGTAACCAAAGTTTAATATATTAGTATAATAGTCTAGATAGAGCTTTGAACCCCTTTAGAATGGATTCCAACCAATATATAGTCCTAACTATAGTTTTGAAACAATGGGAATATAATTGTCTCGTTTTGGTACATTTGAGAATTTGGACAAACTTTGACAGACTTGGCTCACCAAGAAGTAACCAAAGTAATATATTAGTATAATAGTTTATATATAGCTTTGAACCCCTTTAGATTGGATTTCAACCAATGTATATTCCTAACTATAGTTTTGAAACAATGGGAATAAAATCGTCTCGTTTTGATACCTTTGGGAATTTGGACAAACTTTCGACAAATTTGGCTCACCAAGAAGTAACCAAAGTTTAATATATTAGTATAATAGTCTAGATAGAGCTTTGAACCCCTTTAGAATGGATTCCAAGCAATATATAGTCCTAACTATAGTTTTGAAACAATGGGAAGAAAAACGTCTCGTTTTGGTACCTTTGGGAATTTGGACAAACTTTCGACAAATTTTGCTCACCAAGAAGTAACCAAAGTTTAATATATTAGTATAATAGTCTAGACAGAGCTTTGATCCCCTTTAGATTGGATTTCAACCAATGTATAGTCCTAACTATAGTGTTGAAGCAATGGGAATATAATTGTCTCGTTTTGGTACATTTGAGAATTTGGACAAACTTTGACAGACTTGGCTCACCAAGAAGTAACCAAAGTAATATATTAGTATAATAGTTTATATATAGCTTTGAACCCCTTTAGATTGGATTTCAACCAATGTATATTCCTAACTATAGTTTTAAAACTATGGGAATATAATCGTCTCGTTTCGGTACATTTGAGAATTTGGACAAACTTTGAAAAATTTGGCTCACCAAGAAGTAACCAAAGTTTAATATATTAGTATAATAGTCTAGACAGAGCTTTGAACCCCTTTAGATTGGATTTCAACCAATGTATAGTCCTAACTATAGTTTTGAAACAATGGGAATATAATTGTCTCGTTTTGGTACATTTGAGAATTTGGACAAACTTTGACAGATTTGGCTCACCAAGAAGTAACCAAAGTAATATATTAGTATAATAGTTTATATATAGCTTTGAACCCCTTTAGATTGGATTTCAACCAATGTATATTCCTAACTATAGTTTTAAAACTATGGGAATATAATCGTCTGGTTTCGGTACATTTGAGAATTTGGACAAACTTTGACAAATTTGGCTCACCAAGAAGTAACCAAAGTTTAATATATTAGTATAATACTCTAGATAGAGCTTTGAACCCCTTTAGATTGGATTTCAACCAATGTATAGTCCTAACTATAGGTTTTAAACTATGGGAATATAATTGTCTCGTTTTGGTACATTTGAGAATTTAAACAAACTTTGACAAATGTGGCTCACCAAGAAGTAACCAAAGTAATATATTAGTATAATAGTTAATATATAGCTTTGAACCCCTTTAGATTGGATTTCAACCAATATATATTCCTAACTATAGTTTTGAAACAATGGGAATAAAATCGTCTTGTTTTGATGCCTTTGGGAATTTGGACAAACTTTCGACAAAATTGGCTCACCAAGAAGTAACCAAAGTTTAATATATTAGTATAATAGTCTAGATAGAGCTTTGAACCCCTTTAGATTGGATTTCAACCAATGTATATTCCTAACTATAGTTTTAAAACTATGGGAATATAATCGTCTCGTTTCGGTACATTTGAGAATTTGGACAAACTTTGACAGATTTGGCTCACCAAGAAGTAACCAAAGTAATATATTAGTATAATAGTTTATATATAGCTTTGAACCCCTTTAGATTGGATTTCAACCAATGTATATTCCTAACTATAGTTTTGAAACAATGGGAATAAAATCGTCTCGTTTTGATACCTTTGGGAATTTGGACAAACTTTCGACAAATTTGGCTCACCAAGAAGTAACCAAAGTTTAATATATTAGTATAATAGTCTAGATAGAGCTTTGAACCCCTTTAGAATGGATTCCAACCAATATATAGTCCTAACTATAGTTTTGAAACAATGGGAATATAATTGTCTCGTTTTGGTACATTTGAGAATTTGGACAAACTTTGACAAATTTGGCTCACCAAGAAGTAACCAAAGTTTAATATATTAGTATAATACTCTAGATAGAGATTTGAACCCCTTTAGATTGGATTTCAACCAATGTATAGTACTAACTATAGTTTTAAAACTATGGGAATATAATCGTCTCGTTTCGGTACATTTGAGAATTTGGACAAACTTTGACAGATTTGGCTCACCAAGAAGTAACCAAAGTAATATATTAGTATAATAGTTTATATATAGCTTTGAACCCCTTTAGATTGGATTTCAACCAATGTATATTCCTAACTATAGTTTTAAAACTATGGGAATATAATCGTCTCGTTTCGGTACATTTGAGAATTTGGACAAACTTTGACAAATTTGGCTCACCAAGAAGTAACCAAAGTTTAATATATTAGTATAATACTCTAGATAGAGCTTTGAACCCCTTTAGATTGGATTTCAACCAATGTATAGTCCTAACTATAGTTTTGAAGCAATGGGAATATAATTGTCTCGTTTTGGTACATTTGAGAATTTGGACAAACTTTGACAGACTTGGCTCACCAAGAAGTAACCAAAGTAATATATTAGTATAATAGTTTATATATAGCTTTGAACCCCTTTAGATTGGATTTCAACCAATGTATATTCCTAACTATAGTTTTGAAACAATGGGAATAAAATCGTCTCGTTTTGATACCTTTGGGAATTTGGACAAACTTTCGACAAATTTGGCTCACCAAGAAGTAACCAAAGTTTAATATATTAGTATAATAGTCTAGATAGAGCTTTGAACCCCTTTAGAATGGATTCCAACCAATATATAGTCCTAACTATAGTTTTGAAACAATGGGAAGAAAAACGTCTCGTTTTGGTACCTTTGGGAATTTGGACAAACTTTCGACAAATTTGGCTTACCAAGAAGTAACCAAAGTTTAATATATTAGTATAATAGTCTAGACAGAGCTTTGATCCCCTTTAGATTGGATTTCAACCAATGTATAGTCCTAACTATAGTTTTGAAGTAATGGGAATATAATTGTCTCGTTTTGGTACATTTGAGAATTTGGACAAACTTTGACAGACTTGGCTCACCAAGAAGTAACCAAAGTAATATATTAGTATAATAGTTTATATATAGCTTTGAACCCCTTTAGATTGGATTTCAACCAATGTATATTCCTAACTATAGTTTTAAAACTATGGGAATATAATCGTCTCGTTTCGGTACATTTGAGAATTTGGACAAACTTTGACAAATTTGGCTCACCAAGAAGTAACCAAAGTTTAATATATTAGTATAATAGTCTAGATAGAGCTTTGAACCCCTTTAGAATGGATTCCAAGCAATATATAGTCCTAACTATAGTTTTGAAACAATGGGAAGAAAAACGTCTCGTTTTGGTACCTTTGGGAATTTGGACAAACTTTCGACAAATTTTGCTCACCAAGAAGTAACCAAAGTTTAATATATTAGTATAATAGTCTAGACAGAGCTTTGATCCCCTTTAGATTGGATTTCAACCAATGTATAGTCCTAACTATAGTTTTGAAGCAATGGGAATATAATTGTCTCGTTTTGGTACATTTGAGAATTTGGACAAACTTTGACAGACTTGGCTCACCAAGAAGTAACCAAAGTAATATATTAGTATAATAGTTTATATATAGCTTTGAACCCCTTTAGATTGGATTTCAACCAATGTATATTCCTAACTATAGTTTTAAAACTATGGGAATATAATCGTCTCGTTTCGGTACATTTGAGAATTTGGACAAACTTTGAAAAATTTGGCTCACCAAGAAGTAACCAAAGTTTAATATATTAGTATAATAGTCTAGACAGAGCTTTGAACCCCTTTAGATTGGATTTCAACCAATGTATAGTCCTAACTATAGTTTTGAAACAATGGGAATATAATTGTCTCGTTTTGGTACATTTGAGAATTTGGACAAACTTTGACAGATTTGGCTCACCAAGAAGTAACCAAAGTAATATATTAGTATAATAGTTTATATATAGCTTTGAACCCCTTTAGATTGGATTTCAACCAATGTATATTCCTAACTATAGTTTTAAAACTATGGGAATATAATCGTCTGGTTTCGGTACATTTGAGAATTTGGACAAACTTTGACAAATTTGGCTCACCAAGAAGTAACCAAAGTTTAATATATTAGTATAATACTCTAGATAGAGCTTTGAACCCCTTTAGATTGGATTTCAACCAATGTATAGTCCTAACTATAGGTTTTAAACTATGGGAATATAATTGTCTCGTTTTGGTACATTTGAGAATTTAAACAAACTTTGACAAATGTGGCTCACCAAGAAGTAACCAAAGTAATATATTAGTATAATAGTTAATATATAGCTTTGAACCCCTTTAGATTGGATTTCAACCAATATATATTCCTAACTATAGTTTTGAAACAATGGGAATAAAATCGTCTTGTTTTGATGCCTTTGGGAATTTGGACAAACTTTCGACAAAATTGGCTCACCAAGAAGTAACCAAAGTTTAATATATTAGTATAATAGTCTAGATAGAGCTTTGAACCCCTTTAGATTGGATTTCAACCAATGTATATTCCTAACTATAGTTTTAAAACTATGGGAATATAATCGTCTCGTTTCGGTACATTTGAGAATTTGGACAAACTTTGACAGATTTGGCTCACCAAGAAGTAACCAAAGTAATATATTAGTATAATAGTTTATATATAGCTTTGAACCCCTTTAGATTGGATTTCAACCAATGTATATTCCTAACTATAGTTTTGAAACAATGGGAATAAAATCGTCTCGTTTTGATACCTTTGGGAATTTGGACAAACTTTCGACAAATTTGGCTCACCAAGAAGTAACCAAAGTTTAATATATTAGTATAATAGTCTAGATAGAGCTTTGAACCCCTTTAGAATGGATTCCAACCAATATATAGTCCTAACTATAGTTTTGAAACAATGGGAATATAATTGTCTCGTTTTGGTACATTTGAGAATTTGGACAAACTTTGACAAATTTGGCTCACCAAGAAGTAACCAAAGTTTAATATATTAGTATAATACTCTAGATAGAGATTTGAACCCCTTTAGATTGGATTTCAACCAATGTATAGTACTAACTATAGTTTTAAAACTATGGGAATATAATCGTCTCGTTTCGGTACATTTGAGAATTTGGACAAACTTTGACAGATTTGGCTCACCAAGAAGTAACCAAAGTAATATATTAGTATAATAGTTTATATATAGCTTTGAACCCCTTTAGATTGGATTTCAACCAATGTATATTCCTAACTATAGTTTTAAAACTATGGGAATATAATCGTCTCGTTTCGGTACATTTGAGAATTTGGACAAACTTTGACAAATTTGGCTCACCAAGAAGTAACCAAAGTTTAATATATTAGTATAATACTCTAGATAGAGCTTTGAACCCCTTTAGATTGGATTTCAACCAATGTATAGTCCTAACTATAGTTTTGAAGCAATGGGAATATAATTGTCTCGTTTTGGTACATTTGAGAATTTGGACAAACTTTGACAGACTTGGCTCACCAAGAAGTAACCAAAGTAATATATTAGTATAATAGTTTATATATAGCTTTGAACCCCTTTAGATTGGATTTCAACCAATGTATATTCCTAACTATAGTTTTGAAACAATGGGAATAAAATCGTCTCGTTTTGATACCTTTGGGAATTTGGACAAACTTTCGACAAATTTGGCTCACCAAGAAGTAACCAAAGTTTAATATATTAGTATAATAGTCTAGATAGAGCTTTGAACCCCTTTAGAATGGATTCCAACCAATATATAGTCCTAACTATAGTTTTGAAACAATGGGAAGAAAAACGTCTCGTTTTGGTACCTTTGGGAATTTGGACAAACTTTCGACAAATTTGGCTTACCAAGAAGTAACCAAAGTTTAATATATTAGTATAATAGTCTAGACAGAGCTTTGATCCCCTTTAGATTGGATTTCAACCAATGTATAGTCCTAACTATAGTTTTGAAGTAATGGGAATATAATTGTCTCGTTTTGGTACATTTGAGAATTTGGACAAACTTTGACAGACTTGGCTCACCAAGAAGTAACCAAAGTAATATATTAGTATAATAGTTTATATATAGCTTTGAACCCCTTTAGATTGGATTTCAACCAATGTATATTCCTAACTATAGTTTTAAAACTATGGGAATATAATCGTCTCGTTTCGGTACATTTGAGAATTTGGACAAACTTTGACAAATTTGGCTCACCAAGAAGTAACCAAAGTTTAATATATTAGTATAATAGTCTAGATAGAGCTTTGAACCCTTTTAGAATGGATTCCAACCAATATATAGTCCTAACTATAGTTTTGAAACAATGGGAAGAAAAACGTCTCGTTTTGGTACCTTTGGGAATTTGGACAAACTTTCGACAAATTTGGCTCACCAAGAAGTAACCAAAGTTTAATATATTAGTATAATACTCTAGATAGAGCTTTGAACCCCTTTAGATTGGATTTCAACCAATGTATAGTCCTAACTATAGGTTAAACTATGGGAATATAATTGTCTCGTTTTGGTACATTTGAGAATTTAAACAAACTTTGACAAATGTGGCTCACCAAGAAGTAACCAAAGTAATATATTAGTATAATAGTTAATATATAGCTTTGAACCCCTTTAGATTGGATTTCAACCAATATATATTCCTAACTATAGTTTTGAAACAATGGGAATAAAATCGTCTCGTTTTGATGCCTTTGGGAATTTGGACAAACTTTCGACAAAATTGGCACACCAAGAAGTAACCAAAGTTTAATATATTAGTATAATAGTCTAGATAGAGCTTTGAACCCCTTTAGATTGGATTTCAACCAATGTATAGTCCTAACTATAGTTTTGAAGCAATGGGAATATAATTGTCTCGTTTTGGTACATTTGAGAATTTGGACAAACTTTGACAGATTTGGCTCACCAAGAAGTAACCAAAGTAATATATTAGTATAATAGTTTATATATAGCTTTGAACCCCTTTAGATTGGATTTCAACCAATGTATATTCCTAACTATAGTTTTAAAACTACGGGAATATAATCGTCTCGTTTCGGTACATTTGAGAATTTGGACAAACTTTGACAAATTTGGCTCACCAAGAAGTAACCAAAGTTTAATATATTAGTATAATACTCTAGATAGAGCTTTGAACCCCTTTAGATTGGATTTCAACCAATGTATAGTCCTAACTATAGGTTTTAAACTATGGGAATATAATTGTCTCGTTTTGGTACATTTGAGAATTTAAACAAACTTTGACAAATGTGGCTCACCAAGAAGTAACCAAAGTAATATATTAGTATAATAGTTAATATATAGCTTTGAACCCCTTTAGATTGGATTTCAACCAATATATATTCCTAACTATAGTTTTGAAACAATGGGAATAAAATCGTCTCGTTTTGATGCCTTTGGGAATTTGGACAAACTTTCGACAAAATTGGCTCACCAAGAAGTAACCAAAGTTTAATATATTAGTATAATAGTCTAGATAGAGCTTTGAACCCCTTTATATTGGATTTCAACCAATGTATAGTCCTAACTATAGTTTTGAAGCAATGGGAATATAATTGTCTCGTTTTGGTACATTTGAGAATTTGGACAAACTTTGACAGATTTGGCTCACCAAGAAGTAACCAAAGTAATATATTAGTATAATAGTTTATATATAGCTTTGAACCCCTTTAGATTGGATTTCAACCAATGTATATTCCTAACTATAGTTTTAAAACTATGGGAATATAATCATCTCGTTTCGGTACATTTGAGAATTTGGACAAACTTTGACAAATTTGGCTCACCAAGAAGTAACCAAAGTTTAATATATTAGTATAATAGTCTAGATAGAGCTTTGAACCCTTTTAGAATGGATTCCAACCAATATATAGTCCTAACTATAGTTTTGAAACAATGGGAAGAAAAACGTCTCGTTTTGGTACCTTTGGGAATTTGGACAAACTTTCGACAAATTTGGCTCACCAAGAAGTAACCAAAGTTTAATATATTAGTATAATACTCTAGATAGAGCTTTGAACCCCTTTAGATTGGATTTCAACCAATGTATATTCCTAACTATAGTTTTAAAACTATGGGAATATAATCGTCTGGTTTCGGTACATTTGAGAATTTGGACAAACTTTGACAAATTTGGCTCACCAAGAAGTAACCAAAGTTTAATATATTAGTATAATACTCTAGATAGAGCTTTGAACCCCTTTAGATTGGATTTCAACCAATGTATAGTCCTAACTATAGGTTTTAAACTATGGGAATATAATTGTCTCGTTTTGGTACATTTGAGAATTTAAACAAACTTTGACAAATGTGGCTCACCAAGAAGTAACCAAAGTAATATATTAGTATAATAGTTAATATATAGCTTTGAACCCCTTTAGATTGGATTTCAACCAATATATATTCCTAACTATAGTTTTGAAACAATGGGAATAAAATCGTCTTGTTTTGATGCCTTTGGGAATTTGGACAAACTTTCGACAAAATTGGCTCACCAAGAAGTAACCAAAGTTTAATATATTAGTATAATAGTCTAGATAGAGCTTTGAACCCCTTTAGATTGGATTTCAACCAATGTATATTCCTAACTATAGTTTTAAAACTATGGGAATATAATCGTCTCGTTTCGGTACATTTGAGAATTTGGACAAACTTTGACAAATTTGGCTCACCAAGAAGTAACCAAAGTTTAATATATTAGTATAATACTCTAGATAGAGCTTTGAACCCCTTTAGATTGGATTTCAACCAATGTATAGTCCTAACTATAGTTTTGAAGCAATGGGAATATAATTGTCTCGTTTTGGTACATTTGAGAATTTGGACAAACTTTGACAGACTTGGCTCACCAAGAAGTAACCAAAGTAATATATTAGTATAATAGTTTATATATAGCTTTGAACCCCTTTAGATTGGATTTCAACCAATGTATATTCCTAACTATAGTTTTGAAACAATGGGAATAAAATCGTCTCGTTTTGATACCTTTGGGAATTTGGACAAACTTTCGACAAATTTGGCTCACCAAGAAGTAACCAAAGTTTAATATATTAGTATAATAGTCTAGATAGAGCTTTGAACCCCTTTAGAATGGATTCCAACCAATATATAGTCCTAACTATAGTTTTGAAACAATGGGAAGAAAAACGTCTCGTTTTGGTACCTTTGGGAATTTGGACAAACTTTCGACAAATTTGGCTCACCAAGAAGTAACCAAAGTTTAATATATTAGTATAATAGTCTAGACAGAGCTTTGATCCCCTTTAGATTGGATTTCAACCAATGTATAGTCCTAACTATAGTTTTGAAGTAATGGGAATATAATTGTCTCGTTTTGGTACATTTGAGAATTTGGACAAACTTTGACAGACTTGGCTCACCAAGAAGTAACCAAAGTAATATATTAGTATAATAGTTTATATATAGCTTTGAACCCCTTTAGATTGGATTTCAACCAATGTATATTCCTAACTATAGTTTTAAAACTATGGGAATATAATCGTCTCGTTTCGGTACATTTGAGAATTTGGACAAACTTTGACAAATTTGGCTCACCAAGAAGTAACCAAAGTTTAATATATTAGTATAATAGTCTAGATAGAGCTTTGAACCCTTTTAGAATGGATTCCAACCAATATATAGTCCTAACTATAGTTTTGAAACAATGGGAAGAAAAACGTCTCGTTTTGGTACCTTTGGGAATTTGGACAAACTTTCGACAAATTTGGCTCACCAAGAAGTAACCAAAGTTTAATATATTAGTATAATACTCTAGATAGAGCTTTGAACCCCTTTAGATTGGATTTCAACCAATGTATAGTCCTAACTATAGGTTAAACTATGGGAATATAATTGTCTCGTTTTGGTACATTTGAGAATTTAAACAAACTTTGACAAATGTGGCTCACCAAGAAGTAACCAAAGTAATATATTAGTATAATAGTTAATATATAGCTTTGAACCCCTTTAGATTGGATTTCAACCAATATATATTCCTAACTATAGTTTTGAAACAATGGGAATAAAATCGTCTCGTTTTGATGCCTTTGGGAATTTGGACAAACTTTCGACAAAATTGGCACACCAAGAAGTAACCAAAGTTTAATATATTAGTATAATAGTCTAGATAGAGCTTTGAACCCCTTTAGATTGGATTTCAACCAATGTATAGTCCTAACTATAGTTTTGAAGCAATGGGAATATAATTGTCTCGTTTTGGTACATTTGAGAATTTGGACAAACTTTGACAGATTTGGCTCACCAAGAAGTAACCAAAGTAATATATTAGTATAATAGTTTATATATAGCTTTGAACCCCTTTAGATTGGATTTCAACCAATGTATATTCCTAACTATAGTTTTAAAACTACGGGAATATAATCGTCTCGTTTCGGTACATTTGAGAATTTGGACAAACTTTGACAAATTTGGCTCACCAAGAAGTAACCAAAGTTTAATATATTAGTATAATACTCTAGATAGAGCTTTGAACCCCTTTAGATTGGATTTCAACCAATGTATAGTCCTAACTATAGGTTTTAAACTATGGGAATATAATTGTCTCGTTTTGGTACATTTGAGAATTTAAACAAACTTTGACAAATGTGGCTCACCAAGAAGTAACCAAAGTAATATATTAGTATAATAGTTAATATATAGCTTTGAACCCCTTTAGATTGGATTTCAACCAATATATATTCCTAACTATAGTTTTGAAACAATGGGAATAAAATCGTCTCGTTTTGATGCCTTTGGGAATTTGGACAAACTTTCGACAAAATTGGCTCACCAAGAAGTAACCAAAGTTTAATATATTAGTATAATAGTCTAGATAGAGCTTTGAACCCCTTTATATTGGATTTCAACCAATGTATAGTCCTAACTATAGTTTTGAAGCAATGGGAATATAATTGTCTCGTTTTGGTACATTTGAGAATTTGGACAAACTTTGACAGATTTGGCTCACCAAGAAGTAACCAAAGTAATATATTAGTATAATAGTTTATATATAGCTTTGAACCCCTTTAGATTGGATTTCAACCAATGTATATTCCTAACTATAGTTTTAAAACTATGGGAATATAATCGTCTCGTTTCGGTACATTTGAGAATTTGGACAAACTTTGACAAATTTGGCTCACCAAGAAGTAACCAAAGTTTAATATATTAGTATAATAGTCTAGATAGAGCTTTGAACCCTTTTAGAATGGATTCCAACCAATATATAGTCCTAACTATAGTTTTGAAACAATGGGAAGAAAAACGTCTCGTTTTGGTACCTTTGGGAATTTGGACAAACTTTCGACAAATTTGGCTCACCAAGAAGTAACCAAAGTTTAATATATTAGTATAATACTCTAGATAGAGCTTTGAACCCCTTTAGATTGGATTTCAACCAATGTATAGTCCTAACTATAGGTTAAACTATGGGAATATAATTGTCTCGTTTTGGTACATTTGAGAATTTAAACAAACTTTGACAAATGTGGCTCACCAAGAAGTAACCAAAGTAATATATTAGTATAATAGTTAATATATAGCTTTGAACCCCTTTAGATTGGATTTCAACCAATATATATTCCTAACTATAGTTTTAAAACAATGGGAATAAAATCGTCTCGTTTTGATGCCTTTGGGAATTTGGACAAACTTTCGACAAAATTGGCACACCAAGAAGTAACCAAAGTTTAATATATTAGTATAATAGTCTAGATAGAGCTTTGAACCCCTTTAGATTGGATTTCAACCAATGTATAGTCCTAACTATAGTTTTGAAGCAATGGGAATATAATTGTCTCGTTTTGGTACATTTGAGAATTTGGACAAACTTTGACAGATTTGGCTCACCAAGAAGTAACCAAAGTAATATATTAGTATAATAGTTTATATATAGCTTTGAACCCCTTTAGATTGGATTTCAACCAATGTATATTCCTAACTATAGTTTTAAAACTACGGGAATATAATCGTCTCGTTTCGGTACATTTGAGAATTTGGACAAACTTTGACAAATTTGGCTCACCAAGAAGTAACCAAAGTTTAATATATTAGTATAATACTCTAGATAGAGCTTTGAACCCCTTTAGATTGGATTTCAACCAATGTATAGTCCTAACTATAGGTTTTAAACTATGGGAATATAATTGTCTCGTTTTGGTACATTTGAGAATTTAAACAAACTTTGACAAATGTGGCTCACCAAGAAGTAACCAAAGTAATATATTAGTATAATAGTTAATATATAGCTTTGAACCCCTTTAGATTGGATTTCAACCAATATATATTCCTAACTATAGTTTTGAAACAATGGGAATAAAATCGTCTCGTTTTGATGCCTTTGGGAATTTGGACAAACTTTCGACAAAATTGGCTCACCAAGAAGTAACCAAAGTTTAATATATTAGTATAATAGTCTAGATAGAGCTTTGAACCCCTTTATATTGGATTTCAACCAATGTATAGTCCTAACTATAGTTTTGAAGCAATGGGAATATAATTGTCTCGTTTTGGTACATTTGAGAATTTGGACAAACTTTGACAGATTTGGCTCACCAAGAAGTAACCAAAGTAATATATTAGTATAATAGTTTATATATAGCTTTGAACCCCTTTAGATTGGATTTCAACCAATGTATATTCCTAACTATAGTTTTAAAACTATGGGAATATAATCATCTCGTTTCGGTACATTTGAGAATTTGGACAAACTTTGACAAATTTGGCTCACCAAGAAGTAACCAAAGTTTAATATATTAGTATAATAGTCTAGATAGAGCTTTGAACCCTTTTAGAATGGATTCCAACCAATATATAGTCCTAACTATAGTTTTGAAACAATGGGAAGAAAAACGTCTCGTTTTGGTACCTTTGGGAATTTGGACAAACTTTCGACAAATTTGGCTCACCAAGAAGTAACCAAAGTTTAATATATTAGTATAATACTCTAGATAGAGCTTTGAACCCCTTTAGATTGGATTTCAACCAATGTATATTCCTAACTATAGTTTTAAAACTATGGGAATATAATCGTCTGGTTTCGGTACATTTGAGAATTTGGACAAACTTTGACAAATTTGGCTCACCAAGAAGTAACCAAAGTTTAATATATTAGTATAATACTCTAGATAGAGCTTTGAACCCCTTTAGATTGGATTTCAACCAATGTATAGTCCTAACTATAGGTTTTAAACTATGGGAATATAATTGTCTCGTTTTGGTACATTTGAGAATTTAAACAAACTTTGACAAATGTGGCTCACCAAGAAGTAACCAAAGTAATATATTAGTATAATAGTTAATATATAGCTTTGAACCCCTTTAGATTGGATTTCAACCAATATATATTCCTAACTATAGTTTTGAAACAATGGGAATAAAATCGTCTTGTTTTGATGCCTTTGGGAATTTGGACAAACTTTCGACAAAATTGGCTCACCAAGAAGTAACCAAAGTTTAATATATTAGTATAATAGTCTAGATAGAGCTTTGAACCCCTTTAGATTGGATTTCAACCAATGTATATTCCTAACTATAGTTTTAAAACTATGGGAATATAATCGTCTCGTTTCGGTACATTTGAGAATTTGGACAAACTTTGACAAATTTGGCTCACCAAGAAGTAACCAAAGTTTAATATATTAGTATAATACTCTAGATAGAGCTTTGAACCCCTTTAGATTGGATTTCAACCAATGTATAGTCCTAACTATAGTTTTGAAGCAATGGGAATATAATTGTCTCGTTTTGGTACATTTGAGAATTTGGACAAACTTTGACAGACTTGGCTCACCAAGAAGTAACCAAAGTAATATATTAGTATAATAGTTTATATATAGCTTTGAACCCCTTTAGATTGGATTTCAACCAATGTATATTCCTAACTATAGTTTTGAAACAATGGGAATAAAATCGTCTCGTTTTGATACCTTTGGGAATTTGGACAAACTTTCGACAAATTTGGCTCACCAAGAAGTAACCAAAGTTTAATATATTAGTATAATAGTCTAGATAGAGCTTTGAACCCCTTTAGAATGGATTCCAACCAATATATAGTCCTAACTATAGTTTTGAAACAATGGGAAGAAAAACGTCTCGTTTTGGTACCTTTGGGAATTTGGACAAACTTTCGACAAATTTGGCTCACCAAGAAGTAACCAAAGTTTAATATATTAGTATAATAGTCTAGACAGAGCTTTGATCCCCTTTAGATTGGATTTCAACCAATGTATAGTCCTAACTATAGTTTTGAAGTAATGGGAATATAATTGTCTCGTTTTGGTACATTTGAGAATTTGGACAAACTTTGACAGACTTGGCTCACCAAGAAGTAACCAAAGTAATATATTAGTATAATAGTTTATATATAGCTTTGAACCCCTTTAGATTGGATTTCAACCAATGTATATTCCTAACTATAGTTTTAAAACTATGGGAATATAATCGTCTCGTTTCGGTACATTTGAGAATTTGGACAAACTTTGACAAATTTGGCTCACCAAGAAGTAACCAAAGTTTAATATATTAGTATAATAGTCTAGATAGAGCTTTGAACCCTTTTAGAATGGATTCCAACCAATATATAGTCCTAACTATAGTTTTGAAACAATGGGAAGAAAAACGTCTCGTTTTGGTACCTTTGGGAATTTGGACAAACTTTCGACAAATTTGGCTCACCAAGAAGTAACCAAAGTTTAATATATTAGTATAATACTCTAGATAGAGCTTTGAACCCCTTTAGATTGGATTTCAACCAATGTATAGTCCTAACTATAGGTTAAACTATGGGAATATAATTGTCTCGTTTTGGTACATTTGAGAATTTAAACAAACTTTGACAAATGTGGCTCACCAAGAAGTAACCAAAGTAATATATTAGTATAATAGTTAATATATAGCTTTGAACCCCTTTAGATTGGATTTCAACCAATATATATTCCTAACTATAGTTTTGAAACAATGGGAATAAAATCGTCTCGTTTTGATGCCTTTGGGAATTTGGACAAACTTTCGACAAAATTGGCACACCAAGAAGTAACCAAAGTTTAATATATTAGTATAATAGTCTAGATAGAGCTTTGAACCCCTTTAGATTGGATTTCAACCAATGTATAGTCCTAACTATAGTTTTGAAGCAATGGGAATATAATTGTCTCGTTTTGGTACATTTGAGAATTTGGACAAACTTTGACAGATTTGGCTCACCAAGAAGTAACCAAAGTAATATATTAGTATAATAGTTTATATATAGCTTTGAACCCCTTTAGATTGGATTTCAACCAATGTATATTCCTAACTATAGTTTTAAAACTACGGGAATATAATCGTCTCGTTTCGGTACATTTGAGAATTTGGACAAACTTTGACAAATTTGGCTCACCAAGAAGTAACCAAAGTTTAATATATTAGTATAATACTCTAGATAGAGCTTTGAACCCCTTTAGATTGGATTTCAACCAATGTATAGTCCTAACTATAGGTTTTAAACTATGGGAATATAATTGTCTCGTTTTGGTACATTTGAGAATTTAAACAAACTTTGACAAATGTGGCTCACCAAGAAGTAACCAAAGTAATATATTAGTATAATAGTTAATATATAGCTTTGAACCCCTTTAGATTGGATTTCAACCAATATATATTCCTAACTATAGTTTTGAAACAATGGGAATAAAATCGTCTCGTTTTGATGCCTTTGGGAATTTGGACAAACTTTCGACAAAATTGGCTCACCAAGAAGTAACCAAAGTTTAATATATTAGTATAATAGTCTAGATAGAGCTTTGAACCCCTTTATATTGGATTTCAACCAATGTATAGTCCTAACTATAGTTTTGAAGCAATGGGAATATAATTGTCTCGTTTTGGTACATTTGAGAATTTGGACAAACTTTGACAGATTTGGCTCACCAAGAAGTAACCAAAGTAATATATTAGTATAATAGTTTATATATAGCTTTGAACCCCTTTAGATTGGATTTCAACCAATGTATATTCCTAACTATAGTTTTAAAACTATGGGAATATAATCGTCTCGTTTCGGTACATTTGAGAATTTGGACAAACTTTGACAAATTTGGCTCACCAAGAAGTAACCAAAGTTTAATATATTAGTATAATAGTCTAGATAGAGCTTTGAACCCTTTTAGAATGGATTCCAACCAATATATAGTCCTAACTATAGTTTTGAAACAATGGGAAGAAAAACGTCTCGTTTTGGTACCTTTGGGAATTTGGACAAACTTTCGACAAATTTGGCTCACCAAGAAGTAACCAAAGTTTAATATATTAGTATAATACTCTAGATAGAGCTTTGAACCCCTTTAGATTGGATTTCAACCAATGTATAGTCCTAACTATAGGTTAAACTATGGGAATATAATTGTCTCGTTTTGGTACATTTGAGAATTTAAACAAACTTTGACAAATGTGGCTCACCAAGAAGTAACCAAAGTAATATATTAGTATAATAGTTAATATATAGCTTTGAACCCCTTTAGATTGGATTTCAACCAATATATATTCCTAACTATAGTTTTGAAACAATGGGAATAAAATCGTCTCGTTTTGATGCCTTTGGGAATTTGGACAAACTTTCGACAAAATTGGCACACCAAGAAGTAACCAAAGTTTAATATATTAGTATAATAGTCTAGATAGAGCTTTGAACCCCTTTAGATTGGATTTCAACCAATGTATAGTCCTAACTATAGTTTTGAAGCAATGGGAATATAATTGTCTCGTTTTGGTACATTTGAGAATTTGGACAAACTTTGACAGATTTGGCTCACCAAGAAGTAACCAAAGTAATATATTAGTATAATAGTTTATATATAGCTTTGAACCCCTTTAGATTGGATTTCAACCAATGTATATTCCTAACTATAGTTTTAAAACTACGGGAATATAATCGTCTCGTTTCGGTACATTTGAGAATTTGGACAAACTTTGACAAATTTGGCTCACCAAGAAGTAACCAAAGTTTAATATATTAGTATAATACTCTAGATAGAGCTTTGAACCCCTTTAGATTGGATTTCAACCAATGTATAGTCCTAACTATAGGTTTTAAACTATGGGAATATAATTGTCTCGTTTTGGTACATTTGAGAATTTAAACAAACTTTGACAAATGTGGCTCACCAAGAAGTAACCAAAGTAATATATTAGTATAATAGTTAATATATAGCTTTGAACCCCTTTAGATTGGATTTCAACCAATATATATTCCTAACTATAGTTTTGAAACAATGGGAATAAAATCGTCTCGTTTTGATGCCTTTGGGAATTTGGACAAACTTTCGACAAAATTGGCTCACCAAGAAGTAACCAAAGTTTAATATATTAGTATAATAGTCTAGATAGAGCTTTGAACCCCTTTATATTGGATTTCAACCAATGTATAGTCCTAACTATAGTTTTGAAGCAATGGGAATATAATTGTCTCGTTTTGGTACATTTGAGAATTTGGACAAACTTTGACAGATTTGGCTCACCAAGAAGTAACCAAAGTAATATATTAGTATAATGGTTTATATATAGCTTTGAACCCCTTTAGATTGGATTTCAACCAATGTATATTCCTAACTATAGTTTTAAAACTATGGGAATATAATCGTCTCGTTTCGGTACATTTGAGAATTTGGACAAACTTTGACAAATTTGGCTCACCAAGAAGTAACCAAAGTTTAATATATTAGTATAATAGTCTAGATAGAGCTTTGAACCCTTTTAGAATGGATTCCAACCAATATATAGTCCTAACTATAGTTTTGAAACAATGGGAAGAAAAACGTCTCGTTTTGGTACCTTTGGGAATTTGGACAAACTTTCGACAAATTTGGCTCACCAAGAAGTAACCAAAGTTTAATATATTAGTATAATACTCTAGATAGAGCTTTGAACCCCTTTAGATTGGATTTCAACCAATGTATAGTCCTAACTATAGGTTAAACTATGGGAATATAATTGTCTCGTTTTGGTACATTTGAGAATTTAAACAAACTTTGACAAATGTGGCTCACCAAGAAGTAACCAAAGTAATATATTAGTATAATAGTTAATATATAGCTTTGAACCCCTTTAGATTGGATTTCAACCAATATATATTCCTAACTATAGTTTTGAAACAATGGGAATAAAATCGTCTCGTTTTGATGCCTTTGGGAATTTGGACAAACTTTCGACAAAATTGGCACACCAAGAAGTAACCAAAGTTTAATATATTAGTATAATAGTCTAGATAGAGCTTTGAACCCCTTTAGATTGGATTTCAACCAATGTATAGTCCTAACTATAGTTTTGAAGCAATGGGAATATAATTGTCTCGTTTTGGTACATTTGAGAATTTGGACAAACTTTGACAGATTTGGCTCACCAAGAAGTAACCAAAGTAATATATTAGTATAATAGTTTATACATAGCTTTGAACCCCTTTAGATTGGATTTCAACCAATGTATATTCCTAACTATAGTTTTAAAACTACGGGAATATAATCGTCTCGTTTCGGTACATTTGAGAATTTGGACAAACTTTGACAAATTTGGCACACCAAGAAGTAACCAAAGTTTAATATATTAGTATAATACTCTAGATAGAGCTTTGAACCCCTTTAGATTGGATTTCAACCAATGTATAGTCCTAACTATAGGTTTTAAACTATGGGAATATAATTGTCTCGTTTTGGTACATTTGAGAATTTAAACAAACTTTGACAAATGTGGCTCACCAAGAAGTAACCAAAGTAATATATTAGTATAATAGTTAATATATAGCTTTGAACCCCTTTAGATTGGATTTCAACCAATATATATTCCTAACTATAGTTTTGAAACAATGGGAATAAAATCGTCTCGTTTTGATGCCTTTGGGAATTTGGACAAACTTTCGACAAAATTGGCTCACCAAGAAGTAACCAAAGTTTAATATATTAGTATAATAGTCTAGATAGAGCTTTGAACCCCTTTATATTGGATTTCAACCAATGTATAGTCCTAACTATAGTTTTGAAGCAATGGGAATATAATTGTCTCGTTTTGGTACATTTGAGAATTTGGACAAACTTTGACAGATTTGGCTCACCAAGAAGTAACCAAAGTAATATATTAGTATAATAGTTTATATATAGCTTTGAACCCCTTTAGATTGGATTTCAACCAATGTATATTCCTAACTATAGTTTTAAAACTATGGGAATATAATCGTATCGTTTCGGTACATTTGAGAATTTGGACAAACTTTGACAAATTTGGCTCACCAAGAAGTAACCAAAGTTTAATATATTAGTATAATACTCTAGATAGAGCTTTGAACCCCTTTAGATTGGATTTCAACCAATGTATAGTCCTAACTATAGGTTTTAAACTATGGGAATATAATTGTCTCGTTTTGGTACATTTGAGAATTTAAACAAACTTTTACAAATGTGGCTCACCAAGAAGTAACCAAAGTAATATATTAGTATAATAGTTAATATATAGCTTTGAACCCCTTTAGATTGGATTTCAACCAATATATATTCCTAACTATAGTTTTGAAACAATGGGAATAAAATCGTCTTGTTTTGATGCCTTTGGGAATTTGGACAAACTTTCGACAAAATTGGCTCACCAAGAAGTAACCAAAGTTTAATATATTAGTATAATACTCTAGATAGAGCTTTGAACCCCTTTAGATTGGATTTCAACCAATGTATATTCCTAACTATAGTTTTAAAACTATGGGAATATAATCGTCTCGTTTCGGTACATTTGAGAATTTGGACAAACTTTGACAGATTTGGCTCACCAAGAAGTAACCAAAGTAATATATTAGTATAATAGTTTATATATAGCTTTGAACCCCTTTAGATTGGATTTCAACCAATGTATATTCCTAACTATAGTTTTGAAACAATGGGAATAAAATCGTCTCGTTTTGATACCTTTGGGAATTTGGACAAACTTTCGACAAATTTGGCTCACCAAGAAGTAACCAAAGTTTAATATATTAGTATAATAGTCTAGATAGAGCTTTGAACCCCTTTAGAATGGATTCCAACCAATATATAGTCCTAACTATAGTTTTGAAACAATGGGAATATAATTGTCTCGTTTTGGTACATTTGAGAATTTGGACAAACTTTGACAGACTTGGCTCACCAAGAAGTAACCAAAGTAATATATTAGTATAATAGTTAATATATAGCTTTGAACCCCTTTAGATTGGATTTCAACCAATATATATTCCTAACTATAGTTATGAAACAATGGGAATAAAATCGTCTCGTTTTGATGCCTTTGGGAATTTGGACAAACTTTCGACAAAATTGGCTCACCAAGAAGTAACCAAAGTTTAATATATTAGTATAATAGTCTAGATAGAGCTTTGAACCCCTTTAGATTGTATTTCAACCAATGTATATTCCTAACTATAGTTTTAAAACTACGGGAATATAATCGTTTCGTTTCGGTACATTTGAGAATTTGGACAAACTTTGACAAATTTGGCTCACCAAGAAGTAACCAAAGTTTAATATATTAGTATAATACTCTAGATAGAGCTTTGAACCCCTTTAGATTGGATTTCAACCAATGTATAGTCCTAACTATAGGTTTTAAACTATGGGAATATAATTGTCTCGTTTTGGTACATTTGAGAATTTAAACAAACTTTGACAAATGTGGCTCACCAAGAAGTAACCAAAGTAATATATTAGTATAATAGTTAATATATAGCTTTGAACCCCTTTAGATTGGATTTCAACCAATATATATTCCTAACTATAGTTTTGAAACAATGGGAATAAAATCGTCTCGTTTTGATGCCTTTGGGAATTTGGACAAACTTTCGACAAAATTGGCTCACCAAGAAGTAACCAAAGTTTAATATATTAGTATAATAGTCTAGATAGAGCTTTGAACCCCTTTATATTGGATTTCAACCAATGTATAGTCCTAACTATAGTTTTGAAGCAATGGGAATATAATTGTCTCGTTTTGGTACATTTGAGAATTTGGACAAACTTTGACAGATTTGGCTCACCAAGAAGTAACCAAAGTAATATATTAGTATAATAGTTTATATATAGCTTTGAACCCCTTTAGATTGGATTTCAACCAATGTATATTCCTAACTATAGTTTTAAAACTATGGGAATATAATCGTATCGTTTCGGTACATTTGAGAATTTGGACAAACTTTGACAAATTTGGCTCACCAAGAAGTAACCAAAGTTTAATATATTAGTATAATACTCTAGATAGAGCTTTGAACCCCTTTAGATTGGATTTCAACCAATGTATAGTCCTAACTATAGGTTTTAAACTATGGGAATATAATTGTCTCGTTTTGGTACATTTGAGAATTTAAACAAACTTTTACAAATGTGGCTCACCAAGAAGTAACCGAAGTAATATATTAGTATAATAGTTAATATATAGCTTTGAACCCCTTTAGATTGGATTTCAACCAATATATATTCCTAACTATAGTTTTGAAACAATGGGAATAAAATCGTCTTGTTTTGATGCCTTTGGGAATTTGGACAAACTTTCGACAAAATTGGCTCACCAAGAAGTAACCAAAGTTTAATATATTAGTATAATAGTCTAGATAGAGCTTTGAACCCCTTTAGATTGGATTTCAACCAATGTATATTCCTAACTATAGTTTTAAAACTATGGGAATATAATCGTCTCGTTTCGGTACATTTGAGAATTTGGACAAACTTTGACAGATTTGGCTCACCAAGAAGTAACCAAAGTAATATATTAGTATAATAGTTTATATATAGCTTTGAACCCCTTTAGATTGGATTTCAACCAATGTATATTCCTAACTATAGTTTTGAAACAATGGGAATAAAATCGTCTCGTTTTGATACCTTTGGGAATTTGGACAAACTTTCGACAAATTTGGCTCACCAAGAAGTAACCAAAGTTTAATATATTAGTATAATAGTCTAGATAGAGCTTTGAACCCCTTTAGAATGGATTCCAACCAATATATAGTCCTAACTATAGTTTTGAAACAATGGGAATATAATTGTCTCGTTTTGGTACATTTGAGAATTTGGACAAACTTTGACAGACTTGGCTCACCAAGAAGTAACCAAAGTAATATATTAGTATAATAGTTAATATATAGCTTTGAACCCCTTTAGATTGGATTTCAACCAATATATATTCCTAACTATAGTTATGAAACAATGGGAATAAAATCGTCTCGTTTTGATGCCTTTGGGAATTTGGACAAACTTTCGACAAAATTGGCTCACCAAGAAGTAACCAAAGTTTAATATATTAGTATAATAGTCTAGATAGAGCTTTGAACCCCTTTAGATTGTATTTCAACCAATGTATATTCCTAACTATAGTTTTAAAACTATGGGAATATAATCGTCTCGTTTCGGTACATTTGAGAATTTGGACAAATTTTGACAGATTTGGCTCACCAAGAAGTAACCAAAGTAATACATTAGTATAATAGTTAATATATAGCTTTGAACCCCTTTAGATTGGATTTCAACCAATGTATATTCCTAACTATAGTTTTAAAACAATGGGAATAAAAACGTCTCGTTTTGGTACCTTTGGGAATTTGGACAAACTTTCGACAAATTTGGCTCACCAAGAAGTAACCAAAGTTTAATATATTAGTATAATAGTCTAGATAGAGCTTTGAACCCCTTTAGAATGGATTCCAACCAATATATAGTCCTAACTATAGTTTTGAAACTATGGGAATATAATTGTCTCGTTTTGGTACATTTGAGAATTTAAACAAACTTTGACAAATGTGGCTCACCAAGAAGTAACCAAAGTAATATATTAGTATAATAGTTTATATATAGCTTTGAACCCTTTAGATTGGATTTCAACCAATGTATATTCCTAACTATAGTTTTAAAACTATGGGAATATAATCGTCTCGTTTCGGTACATTTGAGAATTTGGACAAACTTTGACAAATTTGGCTCACCAAGAAGTAACCAAAGTTTAATATATTAGTATAAAACTCTAGATAGAGCTTTGAACCCCTTTAGATTGGATTTCAACCAATGTATAGTCCTAACTATAGGTTTTAAACTATGAGAATATAATTGTCTCGTTTTGGTACATTTGAGAATTTAAACAAACTTTGACAAATGTGGCTCACCAAGAAGTAACCAAAGTAATATATTAGTATAATAGTTAATATATAGCTTTGAACCCCTTTAGATTGGATTTCAACCAATATATATTCCTAACTATAGTTTTGAAACAATGGGAATAAAATCGTCTCGTTTTGATGCCTTTGGGAATTTGGACAAACTTTCGACAAAATTGGCTCACCAAGAAGTAACCAAAGTTTAATATATTAGTATAATAGTCTAGATAGAGCTTTGAACCCCTTTAGATTGGATTTCAACCAATGTATATTCCTAAGTATAGTTTTAAAACTATGGGAATATAATCGTCTCGTTTCGGTACGTTTGAGAATTTGGACAAACTTTGACAGATTTGGCTCACCAAGAAGTAACCAAAGTAATATATTAGTATAATAGTCTATATATACCTTTGAACCCCTTTAGATTGGATTCCAACCAATATATAGTCCAAACTATTTTTTTGAAACAACGGGAAGAAAATCGTCTCGTTTTGGTACCTTTGGGAATTTGGACAAACTTTCGACAAATTTGGCTCACCAAGAAGTAACCAAAGTTTAATATATTAGTATAATAGTCTAGACAGAGCTTTAATCCCCTTTAGATTGGATTTCAACCAATGTATAGTCCTAACTATAGTTTTGAAGCAATGGGAATATAATTGTCTCGTTTTGGTACATTTGAGAATTTGGACAAACTTTGACAGACTTGGCTCACCAAGAAGTAACCAAAGTAATATATTAGTATAATAGTTTATATATAGCTTTGAACCCCTTTAGATTGGATTTCAACCAATGTATATTCCTAACTATAGTTTTAAAACTATGGGAATATAATCGACTCGTTTCGGTACATTTGAGAATTTGGACAAAATTTGACAAATTTGGCTCACCAAGAAGTAACCAAAGTTTAATATATTAGTATAATACTCTAGATAGAGGTTTGAACCCCTTTAGATTGGATTTCAACCAATGTATAGTCCTAACTATAGGTTTTAAACTATGGGAATATAATTGTCTCGTTTTGGTACATTTGAGAATTTAAACAAACTTTGACAAATGTGGCTCACCAAGAAGTAACCAAAGTAATATATTAGTATAATAGTTAATATATAGCTTTGAACCCCTTTAGATTGGATTTCAACCAATATATATTCCTAACTATAGTTTTGAAACAATGGGAATAAAATCGTCTCGTTTTGATGCCTTTGGGAATTTGGACAAACTTTCGACAAAATTGGCTCACCAAGAAGTAACCAAAGTTTAATATATTAGTATAATAGTCTGGATAGAGCTTTGAACCCCTTTAGATTGGATTTCAACCAATGTATATTCCTAACTATAGTTTTAAAACTATGGGAATATAATCGTCTCGTTTCGGTACATTTGAGAATTTGGACAAACTTTGACAGATTTGGCTCACCAAGAAGTAACCAAAGTAATATATTAGTATAATAGTTTATATATAGCTTTGAACCCCTTTAGATTGGATTTCAACCAATGTATATTCCTAACTATAGTTTTGAAACAATGGGAATAAAATCGTCTCGTTTTGATACCTCTGGGAATTGGGACAAACTTTCGACAAATTTGGCTCACCAAGAAGTAACCAAAGTTTAATATATTAGTATAATAGTCTAGATAGAGCTTTGAACCCTTTTAGAATGGATTCCAACCAATATATAGTCCTAACTATAGTTTTGAAACAATGGGAAGAAAATCGTCTCGTTTTGGTACCTTTGGGAATTTGGACAAACTTTCGACAAATTTGGCTCACCAAGAAGTAACCAAAGTTTAATATATTAGTATAATACTCTAGATAGAGCTTTGAACCCCTTTAGATTGGATTTCAACCAATGTATAGTCTTAACTATAGGTTTTAAACTATGGGAATATAATCGTCTCGTTTTGGTACATTTGAGAATTTAAACAAACTTTGACAAATTTGGCTCACCAAGAAGTAACCAAACTAATATATTAGTATAATAGTCTATATATACATTTGAACCCCTTTAGATTGGATTCCAACCAATATATAGTCCAAACTATTTTTTTGAAACAACGGGAAGAAAATCGTCTAGTTTTGGTACCTTTGGGAATTGGGAGAAATTTAGACAAATTTGGCTCACCAAGAAATAACCAAAATTGAATATATTAATAAAATAGTCTAAATATAGCTTTGAACCCCTTTAGAATGGATTCCAACCAATATATAGTCCAAACTATTTTTTTGAAACAACGGGAAGAAAATCGTCTCGTTTTGGTACCTTTGGGAATAGGGAGAAATTTAGACAAATTTGGCTCACCAAGAAATAACCAAAATTGAATATATTAATATAATAGTCTAAATATAGCTTTGAACCCCTTTAGAATGGATTCCAACCAATATATAGTCCAAACTATTTTTTTTAAACAACGGGAAGAAAATCGTCTCGTTTTGGTACCTTTGGGAATTGGGAGAAATTTAGACAAATTTGGCTCACCAAGAAGTAAACATAGTTGAATATATTAGTATAATAGTCTAAATATAGCTTTGAACCCCTTTAGAATGGATTCCAACCAATATATAGTCCTAACTATAGTTTTGAAACAATGGGAAGAAAATCGTCTCGTTTTGGTACCTTTGGGAATTTGGACAAACTTTCGACAAATTTGGCTCACCAAGAAGTAACCAAAGTTTAATATATTAGTATAATAGTCTAGACAGAGCTTTGAACCCCTTTAGATTGGATTTCAACCAATGTATAGTCCTAACTATAGTTTTGAAGCAATGGGAATATAATTGTCTCGTTTTGGTACATTTGAGAATTTGGAAAAACTTTGACAGACTTGGCTCACCAAGAAGTAACCAAAGTAATATATTAGTATAATAGTTTATATATAGCTTTGAACCCCTTTAGATTGGATTTCAACCAATGTATATTCCTAACTATAGTTTTGAAACAATGGGAATAAAATCGTCTCGTTTTGATACCTTTGGGAATTTGGACAAACTTTCGACAAATTTGGCTCACCAAGAAGTAACCAAAGTTTAATATATTAGTATAATAGTCTAGATAGAGCTTTGAACCCCTTTAGAATGGATTCCAACCAATATATAGTCCTAACTATAGTTTTGAAACAATGGGAAGAAAATCGTCTCGTTTTGGTACCTTTGGGAATTTGGACAAACTTTCGACAAATTTGGCTCACCAAGAAGTAACCAAAGTTTAATATATTAGTATAATAGTCTAGACAGAGCTTTGATCCCCTTTAGATTGGATTTCAACCAATGTATAGTCCTAACTATAGTTTTGAAGCAATGGGAATATAATTGTCTCGTTTTGGTACATTTGAGAATTTGGACAAACTTTGACAGGTTTGGCTCACCAAGAAGTAACCAAAGTAATATATTAGTATAATAGTTTATATATAGCTTTGAACCCCTTTAGATTGGATTTCAACCAATGTATATTCCTAACTATAGTTTTAAAACTATGGGAATATAATCGTCTCGTTTCGGTACATTTGAGAATTTGGACAAACTTTGACAAATTTGGCTCACCAAGAAGTAACCAAAGTTTAATATATTAGTATAATACTCTAGATAGAGCTTTGAACCCCTTTAGATTGGATTTCAACCAATGTATAGTCCTAACTATAGGTTTTAAACTATGAGAATATAATTGTCTCGTTTTGGTACATTTGAGAATTTGGACAAACTTTGACAAATTTGGCTCACCAAGAAGTAACCAAAGTTTAATATATTAGTATAATACTCTAGATAGAGGTTTGAACCCCTTTAGATTGGATTTCAACCAATGTATAGTCCTAACTATAGGTTTTAAACTATGGGAATATAATTGTCTCGTTTTGGTACATTTGAGAATTTAAACAAACTTTGACAAATGTGGCTCACCAAGAAGTAACCAAAGTAATATATTAGTATAATAGTTAATATATAGCTTTGAACCCCTTTAGATTGGATTTCAACCAATATATATTCCTAACTATAGTTTTGAAACAATGGGAATAAAATCGTCTCGTTTTGATGCCTTTGGGAATTTGGACAAACTTTCGACAAAATTGGCTCACCAAGAAGTAACCAAAGTTTAATATATTAGTATAATAGTCTAGATAGAGCTTTGAACCCCTTTAGATTGGATTTCAACCAATGTATATTCCTAACTATAGTTTTAAAACTATGGGAATATAATCGTCTCGTTTCTGTACATTTGAGAATTTGGACAAACTTTGACAGATTTGGCTCACCAAGAAGTAACCAAAGTAATATATTAGTATAATAGTTTATATATAGCTTTGAACCCCTTTAGAATGGATTCCAACCAATATATAGTCCAAACTATTTTTTTGAAACAACGGGAAGAAAATCGTCTCGTTTTGGTACCTTTGGGAATAGGGAGAAATTTAGACAAATTTGGCTCACCAAGAAATAACCAAAATTGAATATATTAATATAATAGTCTAAATATAGCTTTGAACCCCTTTAGAATGGATTCCAACCAATATATAGTCCAAACTATTTTTTTTAAACAACGGGAAGAAAATCGTCTCGTTTTGGTACCTTTGGGAATTGGGAGAAATTTAGACAAATTTGGCTCACCAAGAAGTAAACATAGTTGAATATATTAGTATAATAGTCTAAATATAGCTTTGAACCCCTTTAGAATGGATTCCAACCAATATATTGTCCTAACTATAGTTTTGAAACAATGGGAAGAAAATCGTCTCGTTTTGGTACCTTTGGGAATTTGGACAAACTTTCGACAAATTTGGCTCACCAAGAAGTAACCAAAGTTTAATATATTAGTATAATAGTCTAGACAGAGCTTTGAACCCCTTTAGATTGGATTTCAACCAATGTATAGTCCTAACTATAGTTTTGAAGCAATGGGAATATAATTGTCTCGTTTTGGTACATTTGAGAATTTGGAAAAACTTTGACAGACTTGGCTCACCAAGAAGTAACCAAAGTAATATATTAGTATAATAGTCTAGACAGAGCTTTGATCCCCTTTAGATTGGATTTCAACCAATGTATAGTCCTAACTATAGTTTTGAAGCAATGGGAATATAATTGTCTCGTTTTGGTACATTTGAGAATTTGGACAAACTTTGACAGGTTTGGCTCACCAAGAAGTAACCAAAGTAATATATTAGTATAATAGTTTATATATAGCTTTGAACCCCTTTAGATTGGATTTCAACCAATGTATATTCCTAACTATAGTTTTAAAACTATGGGAATATAATCGTCTCGTTTCGGTACATTTGAGAATTTGGACAAACTTTGACAAATTTGGCTCACCAAGAAGTAACCAAAGTTTAATATATTAGTATAATACTCTAGATAGAGCTTTGAACCCCTTTAGATTGGATTTCAACCAATGTATAGTCCTAACTATAGGTTTTAAACTATGAGAATATAATTGTCTCGTTTTGGTACATTTGAGAATTTGGACAAACTTTGACAAATTTGGCTCACCAAGAAGTAACCAAAGTTTAATATATTAGTATAATACTCTAGATAGAGGTTTGAACCCCTTTAGATTGGATTTCAACCAATGTATAGTCCTAACTATAGGTTTTAAACTATGGGAATATAATTGTCTCGTTTTGGTACATTTGAGAATTTAAACAAACTTTGACAAATGTGGCTCACCAAGAAGTAACCAAAGTAATATATTAGTATAATAGTTAATATATAGCTTTGAACCCCTTTAGATTGGATTTCAACCAATATATATTCCTAACTATAGTTTTGAAACAATGGGAATAAAATCGTCTCGTTTTGATGCCTTTGGGAATTTGGACAAACTTTCGACAAAATTGGCTCACCAAGAAGTAACCAAAGTTTAATATATTAGTATAATAGTCTAGATAGAGCTTTGAACCCCTTTAGATTGGATTTCAACCAATGTATATTCCTAACTATAGTTTTAAAACTATGGGAATATAATCGTCTCGTTTCTGTACATTTGAGAATTTGGACAAACTTTGACAGATTTGGCTCACCAAGAAGTAACCAAAGTTATATATTAGTATAATAGTTTATATATAGCTTTGAACCCCTTTAGATTGGATTTCAACTAATGTATATTCCTAACTATAGTTTTGAAACAATGGGAATAAAATCGTCTCGTTTTGATACCTCTGGGAATTGGGACAAACTTTCGACAAATTTGGCTCACCAAGAAGTAACCAAAGTTTAATATATTAGTATAATAGTCCAGATAGAGCTTTGAACCCTTTTAGAATGGATTCCAACCAATATATAGTCCTAACTATAGTTTTGAAACAATGGGAAGAAAATCGTCTCGTTTTGGTACCTTTGGGAATTTGGACAAACTTTCGACAAATTTGGCTCACCAAGAAGTAACCAAAGTTTAATATATTAGTATAATACTCTAGATAGAGCTTTGAACCCCTTTAGATTGGATTTCAACCAATGTATAGTCCTAACTATAGGTTTTAAACTATGGGAATATAATCGTCTCGTTTTGGTACATTTGAGAATTTAAACAAACTTTGACAAATTTGGCTCACCAAGAAGTAACCAAACTAATATATTAGTATAATAGTCTATATATACATTTGAACCCCTTTAGATTGGATTCCAACCAATATATAGTCCAAACTATTTTTTTGAAACAACGGGAAGAAAATCGTCTAGTTTTGGTACCTTTGGGAATTGGGAGAAATTTAGACAAATTTGGCTCACCAAGAAATAACCAAAATTGAATATATTAATAAAATAGTCTAAATATAGCTTTGAACCCCTTTAGAATGGATTCCAACCAATATATAGTCCAAACTATTTTTTTGAAACAACGGGAAGAAAATCGTCTCGTTTTGGTACCTTTGGGAATAGGGAGAAATTTAGACAAATTTGGCTCACCAAGAAATAACCAAAATTGAATATATTAATATAATAGTCTAAATATAGCTTTGAACCCCTTTAGAATGGATTCCAACCAATATATAGTCCAAACTATTTTTTTTAAACAACGGGAAGAAAATCGTCTCGTTTTGGTACCTTTGGGAATTTGGACAAACTTTCGACAAATTTGGCTCACCAAGAAGTAACCAAAGTTTAATATATTAGTATAATAGTCTAGACAGAGCTTTGAACCCCTTTAGATTGGATTTCAACCAATGTATAGTCCTAACTATAGTTTTGAAGCAATGGGAATATAATTGTCTCGTTTTGGTACATTTGAGAATTTGGACAAACTTTGACAGACTTGGCTCACCAAGAAGTAACCAAAGTAATATATTAGTATAATAGTTTATATATAGCTTTGAACCCCTTTAGATTGGATTTCAACCAATGTATATTCCTAACTATAGTTTTGAAACAATGGGAATAAAATCGTCTCGTTTTGATACCTTTGGGAATTGGGACAAACTTTCGACAAATTTGGCTCACCAAGAAGTAACCAAAGTTTAATATATTAGTATAATAGTCTAGATAGAGCTTTGAACCCTTTTAGAATGGATTCCAACCAATATATAGTCCTAACTATAGTTTTGAAACAATGGGAAGAAAATCGTCTCGTTTTGGTACCTTTGGGAATTTGGACAAACTTTCGACAAATTTGGCTCACCAAGAAGTAACCAAAGTTTAATATATTAGTATAATACTCTAGATAGAGCTTTGAACCCCTTTAGATTGGATTTCAACCAATGTATAGTCCTAACTATAGGTTTTAAACTATGGGAATATAATCGTCTCGTTTTGGTACATTTGAGAATTTAAACAAACTTTGACAAATTTGGCTCACCAAGAAGTAACCAAACTAATATATTAGTATAATAGTCTATATATACATTTGAACCCCTTTAGATTGGATTCCAACCAATATATAGTCCAAACTATTTTTTTGAAACAACGGGAAGAAAATCGTCTAGTTTTGGTACCTTTGGGAATTGGGAGAAATTTAGACAAATTTGGCTCACCAAGAAATAACCAAAATTGAATATATTAATAAAATAGTCTAAATATAGCTTTGAACCCCTTTAGAATGGATTCCAACCAATATATAGTCCAAACTATTTTTTTGAAACAACGGGAAGAAAATCGTCTCGTTTTGGTACCTTTGGGAATAGGGAGAAATTTAGACAAATTTGGCTCACCAAGAAATAACCAAAATTGAATATATTAATATAATAGTCTAAATATAGCTTTGAACCCCTTTAGAATGGATTCCAACCAATATATAGTCCAAACTATTTTTTTTAAACAACGGGAAGAAAATCGTCTCGTTTTGGTACCTTTGGGAATTGGGAGAAATTTAGACAAATTTGGCTCACCAAGAAGTAAACATAGTTGAATATATTAGTATAATAGTCTAAATATAGCTTTGAACCCCTTTAGAATGGATTCCAACCAATATATAGTCCTAACTATAGTTTTGAAACAATGGGAAGAAAATCGTCTCGTTTTGGTACCTTTGGGAATTTGGACAAACTTTCGACAAATTTGGCTCACCAAGAAGTAACCAAAGTTTAATATATTAGTATAATAGTCTAGACAGAGCTTTGAACCCCTTTAGATTGGATTTCAACCAATGTATAGTCCTAACTATAGTTTTGAAGCAATGGGAATATAATTGTCTCGTTTTGGTACATTTGAGAATTTGGACAAACTTTGACAGACTTGGCTCACCAAGAAGTAACCAAAGTAATATATTAGTATAATAGTTTATATATAGCTTTGAACCCCTTTAGATTGGATTTCAACCAATGTATATTCCTAACTATAGTTTTGAAACAATGGGAATAAAATCGTCTCGTTTTGATACCTTTGGGAATTTGGACAAACTTTCGACAAATTTGGCTCACCAAGAAGTAACCAAAGTTTAATATATTAGTATAATAGTCTAGATAGAGCTTTGAACCCCTTTAAAATGGATTCCAACCAATATATAGTCCTAACTATAGTTTTGAAACAATGGGAAGAAAATCGTCTCGTTTTGGTACCTTTGGGAATTTGGACAAACTTTCGACAAATTTGGCTCACCAAGAAGTAACCAAAGTTTAATATATTAGTATAATAGTCTAGACAGAGCTGTGATCCCCTTTAGATTGGATTTCAACCAATGTATAGTCCTAACTATAGTTTTGAAGCAATGGGAATATAATTGTCTCGTTTTGGTACATTTGAGAATTTGGACAAACTTTGACAGGTTTGGCTCACCAAGAAGTAACCAAAGTAATATATTAGTATAATAGTTTATATATAGCTTTGAACCCCTTTAGATTGGATTTCAACCAATGTATATTCCTAACTATAGTTTTGAAACAATGGGAATAAAATCGTCTCGTTTTGATACCTTTGGGAATTTGGACAAACTTTCGACAAATTTGGCTCACCAAGAAGTAACCAAAGTTTAATATATTAGTATAATAGTCTAGACAGAGCTTTGATCCCCTTTAGATTGGATTTCAACCAATGTATAGTCCTAACTATAGTTTTGAAGCAATGGGAATAAAATCGTCTCGTTTTGATACCTTTGGGAATTTGGACAAACTTTCGACAAATTTGGCTCACCAAGAAGTAACCAAAGTTTAATATATTAGTATAATACTCTAGATAGAGGTTTGAACCCCTTTAGATTGGATTTCAACCAATGTATAGTCCTAACTATAGTTTTAAAACTATGGGAATATAATCGTCTCGTTTCGGTACATTTGAGAATTTGGACAAACTTTGACAAATTTGGCTCACCAAGAAGTAACCAAAGTTTAATATATTAGTATAAAACTCTAGATAGAGCTTTGAACCCCTTTAGATTGGATTTCAACCAATGTATAGTCCTAACTATAGGTTTTAAACTATGAGAATATAATTGTCTCGTTTTGGTACATTTGAGAATTTAAACAAACTTTGACAAATGTGGCTCACCAAGAAGTAACCAAAGTAATATATTAGTATAATAGTTAATATATAGCTTTGAACCCCTTTAGATTGGATTTCAACCAATATATATTCCTAACTATAGTTTTGAAACAATGGGAATAAAATCGTCTCGTTTTGATGCCTTTGGGAATTTGGACAAACTTTCGACAAAATTGGCTCACCAAGAAGTAACCAAAGTTTAATATATTAGTATAATAGTCTAGATAGAGCTTTGAACCCCTTTAGATTGGATTTCAACCAATGTATATTCCTAACTATAGTTTTAAAACTATGGGAATATAATCGTCTCGTTTCGGTACGTTTGAGAATTTGGACAAACTTTGACAGATTTGGCTCACCAAGAAGTAACCAAAGTAATATATTAGTATAATAGTCTATATATACCTTTGAACCCCTTTAGATTGGATTCCAACCAATATATAGTCCAAACTATTTTTTTGAAACAACGGGAAGAAAATCGTCTCGTTTTGGTACCTTTGGGAATTTGGACAAACTTTCGACAAATTTGGCTCACCAAGAAGTAACCAAAGTTTAATATATTAGTATAATAGTCTAGACAGAGCTTTAATCCCCTTTAGATTGGATTTCAACCAATGTATAGTCCTAACTATAGTTTTGAAGCAATGGGAATATAATTGTCTCGTTTTGGTACATTTGAGAATTTGGACAAACTTTGACAGGTTTGGCTCACCAAGAAGTAACCAAAGTAATATATTAGTATAATAGTTTATATATAGCTTTGAACCCCTTTAGATTGGATTTCAACCAATGTATAGTCCTAACTATAGTTTTGAAACTATGGGAATATAATCGTCTCGTTTTGGTACATTTGAGAATTTAAACAAACTTTGACAAATTTGGCTCACCAAGAAGTAACAAAACTAATATATTAGTATAATAGTCTAAATATAGCTTTGAACCCCTTTAGAATAGATTCCAACCAATATATAGTCCTAACTATAGTTTTGAAACAATGGGAAGAAAATCGTCTCGTTTTGGTACCTTTGGGAATTTGGACAAACTTTCGACAAATTTGGCTCACCAAGAAGTAACCAAAGTTTAATATATTAGTATAATACTCTAGATAGAGCTTTGAACCCCTTTAGATTGGATTTCAACCAATGTATAGTCCTAACTATAGGTTTTAAACTATGGGAATATAATCGTCTCGTTTTGGTACATTTGAGAATTTAAACAAACTTTGACAAATTTGGCTCACCAAGAAGTAACCAAACTAATATATTAGTATAATAGTCTATATATACATTTGAACCCCTTTAGATTGGATTCCAACCAATATATAGTCCAAACTATTTTTTTGAAACAACGGGAAGAAAATCGTCTAGTTTTGGTACCTTTGGGAATTGGGAGAAATTTAGACAAATTTGGCTCACCAAGAAATAACCAAAATTGAATATATTAATAAAATAGTCTAAATATAGCTTTGAACCCCTTTAGAATGGATTCCAACCAATATATAGTCCAAACTATTTTTTTGAAACAACGGGAAGAAAATCGTCTCGTTTTGGTACCTTTGGGAATAGGGAGAAATTTAGACAAATTTGGCTCACCAAGAAATAACCAAAATTGAATATATTAATATAATAGTCTAAATATAGCTTTGAACCCCTTTAGAATGGATTCCAACCAATATATAGTCCAAACTATTTTTTTTAAACAACGGGAAGAAAATCGTCTCGTTTTGGTACCTTTGGGAATTTGGACAAACTTTCGACAAATTTGGCTCACCAAGAAGTAACCAAAGTTTAATATATTAGTATAATAGTCTAGACAGAGCTTTGAACCCCTTTAGATTGGATTTCAACCAATGTATAGTCCTAACTATAGTTTTGAAGCAATGGGAATATAATTGTCTCGTTTTGGTACATTTGAGAATTTGGACAAACTTTGACAGACTTGGCTCACCAAGAAGTAACCAAAGTAATATATTAGTATAATAGTTTATATATAGCTTTGAACCCCTTTAGATTGGATTTCAACCAATGTATATTCCTAACTATAGTTTTGAAACAATGGGAATAAAATCGTCTCGTTTTGATACCTTTGGGAATTGGGACAAACTTTCGACAAATTTGGCTCACCAAGAAGTAACCAAAGTTTAATATATTAGTATAATAGTCCAGATAGAGCTTTGAACCCTTTTAGAATGGATTCCAACCAATATATAGTCCTAACTATAGTTTTGAAACAATGGGAAGAAAATCGTCTCGTTTTGGTACCTTTGGGAATTTGGACAAACTTTCGACAAATTTGGCTCACCAAGAAGTAACCAAAGTTTAATATATTAGTATAATACTCTAGATAGAGCTTTGAACCCCTTTAGATTGGATTTCAACCAATGTATAGTCCTAACTATAGGTTTTAAACTATGGGAATATAATCGTCTCGTTTTGGTACATTTGAGAATTTAAACAAACTTTGACAAATTTGGCTCACCAAGAAGTAACCAAACTAATATATTAGTATAATAGTCTATATATACATTTGAACCCCTTTAGATTGGATTCCAACCAATATATAGTCCAAACTATTTTTTTGAAACAACGGGAAGAAAATCGTCTAGTTTTGGTACCTTTGGGAATTGGGAGAAATTTAGACAAATTTGGCTCACCAAGAAATAACCAAAATTGAATATATTAATAAAATAGTCTAAATATAGCTTTGAACCCCTTTAGAATGGATTCCAACCAATATATAGTCCAAACTATTTTTTTGAAACAACGGGAAGAAAATCGTCTCGTTTTGGTACCTTTGGGAATAGGGAGAAATTTAGACAAATTTGGCTCACCAAGAAATAACCAAAATTGAATATATTAATATAATAGTCTAAATATAGCTTTGAACCCCTTTAGAATGGATTCCAACCAATATATAGTCCAAACTATTTTTTTTAAACAACGGGAAGAAAATCGTCTCGTTTTGGTACCTTTGGGAATTGGGAGAAATTTAGACAAATTTGGCTCACCAAGAAGTAAACATAGTTGAATATATTAGTATAATAGTCTAAATATAGCTTTGAACCCCTTTAGAATGGATTCCAACCAATATATAGTCCTAACTATAGTTTTGAAACAATGGGAAGAAAATCGTCTCGTTTTGGTACCTTTGGGAATTTGGACAAACTTTCGACAAATTTGGCTCACCAAGAAGTAACCAAAGTTTAATATATTAGTATAATAGTCTAGACAGAGCTTTGAACCCCTTTAGATTGGATTTCAACCAATGTATAGTCCTAACTATAGTTTTGAAGCAATGGGAATATAATTGTCTCGTTTTGGTACATTTGAGAATTTGGACAAACTTTGACAGACTTGGCTCACCAAGAAGTAACCAAAGTAATATATTAGTATAATAGTTTATATATAGCTTTGAACCCCTTTAGATTGGATTTCAACCAATGTATATTCCTAACTATAGTTTTGAAACAATGGGAATAAAATCGTCTCGTTTTGATACCTTTGGGAATTTGGACAAACTTTCGACAAATTTGGCTCACCAAGAAGTAACCAAAGTTTAATATATTAGTATAATAGTCTAGATAGAGCTTTGAACCCCTTTAAAATGGATTCCAACCAATATATAGTCCTAACTATAGTTTTGAAACAATGGGAAGAAAATCGTCTCGTTTTGGTACCTTTGGGAATTTGGACAAACTTTCGACAAATTTGGCTCACCAAGAAGTAACCAAAGTTTAATATATTAGTATAATAGTCTAGACAGAGCTGTGATCCCCTTTAGATTGGATTTCAACCAATGTATAGTCCTAACTATAGTTTTGAAGCAATGGGAATATAATTGTCTCGTTTTGGTACATTTGAGAATTTGGACAAACTTTGACAGGTTTGGCTCACCAAGAAGTAACCAAAGTAATATATTAGTATAATAGTTTATATATAGCTTTGAACCCCTTTAGATTGGATTTCAACCAATGTATATTCCTAACTATAGTTTTGAAACAATGGGAATAAAATCGTCTCGTTTTGATACCTTTGGGAATTTGGACAAACTTTCGACAAATTTGGCTCACCAAGAAGTAACCAAAGTTTAATATATTAGTATAATAGTCTAGACAGAGCTTTGATCCCCTTTAGATTGGATTTCAACCAATGTATAGTCCTAACTATAGTTTTGAAGCAATGGGAATAAAATCGTCTCGTTTTGATACCTTTGGGAATTTGGACAAACTTTCGACAAATTTGGCTCACCAAGAAGTAACCAAAGTTTAATATATTAGTATAATACTCTAGATAGAGGTTTGAACCCCTTTAGATTGGATTTCAACCAATGTATAGTCCTAACTATAGTTTTAAAACTATGGGAATATAATCGTCTCGTTTCGGTACATTTGAGAATTTGGACAAACTTTGACAAATTTGGCTCACCAAGAAGTAACCAAAGTTTAATATATTAGTATAAAACTCTAGATAGAGCTTTGAACCCCTTTAGATTGGATTTCAACCAATGTATAGTCCTAACTATAGGTTTTAAACTATGAGAATATAATTGTCTCGTTTTGGTACATTTGAGAATTTAAACAAACTTTGACAAATGTGGCTCACCAAGAAGTAACCAAAGTAATATATTAGTATAATAGTTAATATATAGCTTTGAACCCCTTTAGATTGGATTTCAACCAATATATATTCCTAACTATAGTTTTGAAACAATGGGAATAAAATCGTCTCGTTTTGATGCCTTTGGGAATTTGGACAAACTATCGACAAATTTGGCTCACCAAGAAGTAACCAAAATTGAATATATTAATATAATAGTCTAAATATAGCTTTGAACCCCTTTAGAATAGATTCCAACCAATGTGTAGTCCTAACTATAGTTTTGAAGCAATGGGAATATAATTGTCTCGTTTTGGTACATTTGAGAATTTGGACAAACTTTGACAGATTTGGCTCACCAAGAAGTAACCAAAGTAATATATTAGTATAATAGTTTATATATAGCTTTGAACCCCTTTAGATTGGATTTCAACCAATGTATATTCCTAACTATAGTTTTAAAACTATGGGAATATAATCGTCTCGTTTCGGTACGTTTGAGAATTTGGACAAACTTTGACAGATTTGGCTCACCAAGAAGTAACCAAAGTAATATATTAGTATAATAGTCTATATATACCTTTGAACCCCTTTAGATTGGATTCCAACCAATATATAGTCCAAACTATTTTTTTGAAACAACGGGAAGAAAATCGTCTCGTTTTGGTACCTTTGGGAATTTGGACAAACTTTCGACAAATTTGGCTCACCAAGAAGTAACCAAAGTTTAATATATTAGTATAATAGTCTAGACAGAGCTTTAATCCCCTTTAGATTGGATTTCAACCAATGTATAGTCCTAACTATAGTTTTGAAGCAATGGGAATATAATTGTCTCGTTTTGGTACATTTGAGAATTTGGACAAACTTTGACAGGTTTGGCTCACCAAGAAGTAACCAAAGTAATATATTAGTATAATAGTTTATATATAGCTTTGAACCCCTTTAGATTGGATTTCAACCAATGTATAGTCCTAACTATAGTTTTGAAACTATGGGAATATAATCGTCTCGTTTTGGTACATTTGAGAATTTAAACAAACTTTGACAAATTTGGCTCACCAAGAAGTAACAAAACTAATATATTAGTATAATAGTCTAAATATAGCTTTGAACCCCTTTAGAATAGATTCCAACCAATATATAGTCCTAACTATAGTTTTGAAACAATGGGAAGAAAATCGTCTCGTTTTGGTACCTTTGGGAATTTGGACAAACTTTCGACAAATTTGGCTCACCAAGAAGTAACCAAAGTTTAATATATTAGTATAATACTCTAGATAGAGCTTTGAACCCCTTTAGATTGGATTTCAACCAATGTATAGTCCTAACTATAGGTTTTAAACTATGGGAATATAATCGTCTCGTTTTGGTACATTTGAGAATTTAAACAAACTTTGACAAATTTGGCTCACCAAGAAGTAACCAAACTAATATATTAGTATAATAGTCTATATATACATTTGAACCCCTTTAGATTGGATTCCAACCAATATATAGTCCAAACTATTTTTTTGAAACAACGGGAAGAAAATCGTCTAGTTTTGGTACCTTTGGGAATTGGGAGAAATTTAGACAAATTTGGCTCACCAAGAAATAACCAAAATTGAATATATTAATAAAATAGTCTAAATATAGCTTTGAACCCCTTTAGAATGGATTCCAACCAATATATAGTCCAAACTATTTTTTTGAAACAACGGGAAGAAAATCGTCTCGTTTTGGTACCTTTGGGAATAGGGAGAAATTTAGCGAAATTTGGCTTACCAAGAAATAACCAAAATTGAATATATTAATATAATAGTCTAAATATAGCTTTGAACCCCTTTAGAATGGATTCCAACCAAGATATAGTCCAAACTATTTTTTTTAAACAACCGGAAGAAAATCGTCTCGTTTTGGTACCTTTGGGAATTGGGAGAAATTTAGACAAATTTGGCTCACCAAGAAGTAAACATAGTTGAATATATTAGTATAATAGTCTAAATATAGCTTTGAACCCCTTTAGAATGGATTCCAACCAATATATAGTCCTAACTATAGTTTTGAAACAATGGGAAGAAAATCGTCTCGTTTTGGTACCTTTGGGAATTTGGACAAACTTTCGACAAATTTGGCTCACCAAGAAGTAACCAAAGTTTAATATATTAGTATAATAGTCTAGACAGAGCTTTGAACCCCTTTAGATTGGATTTCAACCAATGTATAGTCCTAACTATAGTTTTGAAGCAATGGGAATATAATTGTCTCGTTTTGGTACATTTGAGAATTTAAACAAACTTTGACAAATGTGGCTCACCAAGAAGTAACCAAAGTAATATATTAGTATAATAGTTTATATATAGCTTTGAACCCCTTTAGATTGGATTTCAACCAATGTATATTCCTAACTATAGTTTTAAAACTATGGGAATATAATCGTCTCGTTTCGGTACATTTGAGAATTTGGACAAACTTTGACAAATTTGGCTCACCAAGAAGTAACCAAAGTTTAATATATTAGTATAAAACTCTAGATAGAGCTTTGAACCCCTTTAGATTGGATTTCAACCAATGTATAGTCCTAACTATAGGTTTTAAACTATGAGAATATAATTGTCTCGTTTTGGTACATTTGAGAATTTAAACAAACTTTGACAAATGTGGCTCACCAAGAAGTAACCAAAGTAATATATTAGTATAATAGTTAATATATAGCTTTGAACCCCTTTAGATTGGATTTCAACCAATATATATTCCTAACTATAGTTTTGAAACAATGGGAATAAAATCGTCTCGTTTTGATGCCTTTGGGAATTTGGACAAACTTTCGACAAAATTGGCTCACCAAGAAGTAACCAAAGTTTAATATATTAGTATAATAGTCTAGATAGAGCTTTGAACCCCTTTAGATTGGATTTCAACCAATGTATATTCCTAACTATAGTTTTAAAACTATGGGAATATAATCGTCTCGTTTCGGTACGTTTGAGAATTTGGACAAATTTTGACAGATTTGGCTCACCAAGAAGTAACCAAAGTAATATATTAGTATAATAGTCTATATATACCTTTGAACCCCTTTAGATTGGATTCCAACCAATATATAGTCCAAACTATTTTTTTGAAACAACGGGAAGAAAATCATCTCGTTTTGGTACCTTTGGGAATTTGGACAAACTTTCAACAAATTTGGCTCACCAAGAAGTATCCAAAGTTTAATATATTAGTATAATAGTCTAGACAGAGCTTTAATCCCCTTTAGATTGGATTTCAACCAATGTATAGTCCTAACTATAGTTTTGAAGCAATGGGAATATAATTGTCTCGTTTTGGTACATTTGAGAATTTGGACAAACTTTGACAGGTTTGGCTCACCAAGAAGTAACCAAAGTAATATATTAGTATAATAGTTTATATATAGCTTTGAACCCCTTTAGATTGGATTTCAACCAATGTATAGTCCTAACTATAGTTTTGAAACTATGGGAATATAATCGTCTCGTTTTGGTACATTTGAGAATATAAACAAACTTTGACAAATTTGGCTCACCAAGAAGTAACAAAACTAATATATTAGTATAATAGTCTAAATATAGCTTTGAACCCCTTTAGAATAGATTCCAACCAATATATAGTCCTAACTATAGTTTTGAAACAATGGGAAGAAAATCGTCTCGTTTTGGTACCTTTGGGAATTTGGACAAACTTTCGACAAATTTGGCTCACCAAGAAGTAACCAAAGTTTAATATATTAGTATAATACTCTAGATAGAGCTTTGAACCCCTTTAGATTGGATTTCAACCAATGTATAGTCCTAACTATAGGTTTTAAACTATGGGAATATAATCGTCTCGTTTTGGTACATTTGAGAATTTAAACAAACTTTGACAAATTTGGCTCACCAAGAAGTAACCAAACTAATATATTAGTATAATAGTCTATATATACATTTGAACCCCTTTAGATTGGATTCCAACCAATATATAGTCCAAACTATTTTTTTGAAACAACGGGAAGAAAATCGTCTAGTTTTGGTACCTTTGGGAATTGGGAGAAATTTAGACAAATTTGGCTCACCAAGAAGTAAACATAGTTGAATATATTAGTATAATAGTCTAAATATAGCTTTGAACCCCTTTAGAATGGATTCCAACCAATATATAGTCCTAACTATAGTTTTGAAACAATGGGAAGAAAATCGTCTCGTTTTGGTACCTTTGGGAATTTGGACAAACTTTCGACAAATTTGGCTCACCAAGAAGTAACCAAAGTTTAATATATTAGTATAATAGTCTAGACAGAGCTTTGAACCCCTTTAGATTGGATTTCAACCAATGTATAGTCCTAACTATAGTTTTGAAGCAATGGCAATATAATTGTCTCGTTTTGGTACATTTGAGAATTTGGACAAACTTTGACAGACTTGGCTCACCAAGAAGTAACCAAAGTAATATATTAGTATAATAGTTTATATATAGCTTTGAACCCCTTTAGATTGGATTTCAACCAATGTATATTCCTAACTATAGTTTTGAAACAATGGGAATAAAATCGTCTCGTTTGGATACCTTTGGGAATTTGGACAAACTTTCGACAAATTTGGCTCACCAAGAAGTAACCAAAGTTTAATATATTAGTATAATAGTCTAGATAGAGCTTTGAACCCCTTTAGAATGGATTCCAACCAATATATAGTCCTAACTATAGTTTTGAAACAATGGGAAGAAAATCGTCTCGTTTTGGTACCTTTGGGAATTTGGACAAACTTTCGACAAATTTGGCTCACCAAGAAGTAACCAAAGTTTAATATATTAGTATAATAGTCTAGACAGAGCTTTGATCCCCTTTAGATTGGATTTCAACCAATGTATAGTCCTAACTATAGTTTTGAAGCAATGGGAATATAATTGTCTCGTTTTGGTACATTTGAGAATTTGGACAAACTTTGACAGGTTTGGCTCACCAAGAAGTAACCAAAGTAATATATTAGTATAATAGTTTATATATAGCTTTGAACCCCTTTAGATTGGATTTCAACCAATGTATATTCCTAACTATAGTTTTAAAACTATGGGAATATAATCGTCTCGTTTCGGTACATTTGAGAATTTGGACAAACTTTGACAAATTTGGCTCACCAAGAAGTAACCAAAGTTTAATATATTAGTATAATACTCTAGATAGAGCTTTGAACCCCTTTAGATTGGATTTCAACCAATGTATAGTCCTAACTATAGGTTTTAAACTATGAGAATATAATTGTCTCGTTTTGGTACATTTGAGAATGTAAACAAACTTTGACAAATGTGGCTCACCAAGAAGTAACCAAAGTAATATATTAGTATAATAGTTAATATATAGCTTTGAACCCCTTTAGATTGGATTTCAACCAATATATATTCCTAACTATAGTTTTGAAACAATGGGAATAAAATCGTCTCGTTTTGATGCCTTTGGGAATTTGGACAAACTTTCGACAAAATTGGCTTACCAAGAAGTAACCAAAGTTTAATATATTAGTATAATAGTCTATATATAGCTTTGAACCCCTTTAGATTGGATTCCAACCAATATATAGTCCAAACTATTTTTTTGAAACAACGGGAAGAAAATCGTCTAGTTTTGGTACCTTTGGGAATTGGGAGAAATTTAGACAAATTTGGCTCACCAAGAAATAACCAAAATTGAATATATTAATATAATAGTCTAAATATAGCTTTGAACCCCTTTAGAATGGATTCCAACCAATATATGGTCCTAACTATAGTTTTGAAACAATGGGAAGAAAATCGTCTCGTTTTGGTACCTTTGGGAATTTGGACAAACTTTCGACAAATTTGGCTCACCAAGAAGTAACCAAAGTTTAATATATTAGTATAATAGTCTAGACAGAGCTTTTAACCCCTTTAGATTGGATTTCAACCAATGTATAGTCCTAACTATAGTTTTGAAACAATGGGAATATAATTGTCTCGTTTTGGTACATTTGAGAATTTGGACAAACTTTGACAGATTTGGCTCACCAAGAAGTAACCAAAGTAATATATTAGTATAATAGTTTATATATAGCTTTGAACACCTTTAGATTGGATTTCAACCAATGTATATTCCTAACTATAGTTTTAAAACTATGGGAATATAATCGTCTCGTTTCGGTACATTTGAGAATTTGGACAAACTTTGACAAATTTGGCTCACCAAGAAGTAACCAAAGTTTAATATATTAGTATAATACTCTAGATAGAGCTTTGAACCCCTTTAGATTGGATTTCAACCAATGTATAGTCCTAACTATAGGTTTTAAACTATGGGAATATAATTGTCTCGTTTTGGTACATTTGAGAATTTAAACAAACTTTGACAAATGTGGCTCACCAAGAAGTAACCAAAGTAATATATTAGTATAATAGTTAATATATAGCTTTGAACCCCTTTAGATTGGATTTCAACCAATATATATTCCTAACTATAGTTTTGAAACAATGGGAATAAAATCGTCTTGTTTTGATGCCTTTGGGAATTTGGACAAACTTTCGACAAAATTGGCTCACCAAGAAGTAACCAAAGTTTAATATATTAGTATAATAGTCTAGATAGAGCTTTGAACCCCTTTAGATTGGATTTCAACCAATGTATATTCCTAACTATAGTTTTAAAACTATGGGAATATAATCGTCTCGTTTCGGTACATTTGAGAATTTGGACAAACTTTGACAGATTTGGCTCACCAAGAAGTAACCAAAGTAATATATTAGTATAATAGTTTATATATAGCTTTGAACCCCTTTAGATTGGATTTCAACCAATGTATATTCCTAACTATAGTTTTGAAACAATGGGAATAAAATCGTCTCGTTTTGATACCTTTGGGAATTTGGACAAACTTTCGACAAATTTGGCGCACCAAGAAGTAACCAAAGTTTAATATATTAGTATAATAGTCTAGATAGAGCTTTGAACCCCTTTAGAATGGATTCCAACCAATATATAGTCCTAACTATAGTTTTGAAACAATGGGAATATAATTGTCTCGTTTTGGTACATTTGAGAATTTGGACAAACTTTGACAGACTTGGCTCACCAAGAAGTAACCAAAGTAATATATTAGTATAATAGTTTATATATAGCTTTGAACCCCTTTAGATTGGATTTCAACCAATGTATATTCCTAACTATAGTTTTGAAACAATGGGAATAAAATCGTCTCGTTTTGATACCTTTGGGAATTTGGACAAACTTTCGACAAATTTGGCTCACCAAGAAGTAACCAAAGTTTAATATATTAGTATAATAGTCTAGATAGAGCTTTGAACCCCTTTAGAATGGATTCCAACCAATATATAGTCCTAACTATAGTTTTGAAACAATGGGAAGAAAAACGTCTCGTTTTAGTACCTTTGGGAATTTGGACAAACTTTCGACAAATTTGGCTCACCAAGAAGTAACCAAAGTTTAATATATTAGTATAATAGTCTAGACAGAGCTTTGATCCCCTTTAGATTGGTTTTCAACCAATGTATAGTCCTAACTATAGTTTTGAAGCAATGGGAATATAATTGTCTCGTTTTGGTACATTTGAGAATTTGGACAAACTTTGACAGACTTGGCTCACCAAGAAGTAACCAAAGTAATATATTAGTATAATAGTTTATATATAGCTTTGAACCCCTTTAGATTGGATTTCAACCAATGTATATTCCTAACTATAGTTTTAAAACTATGGGAATATAATCGTCTCGTTTCGGTACATTTGAGAATTTGGACAAACTTTGACAAATTTGGCTCACCAAGAAGTAACCAAAGTTTAATATATTAGTATAATACTCTAGATAGAGCTTTGAACCCCTTTAGATTGGATTTCAACCAATGTATAGTCCTAACTATAGGTTAAACTATGGGAATATAATTGTCTCGTTTTGGTACATTTGAGAATTTAAACAAACTTTGACAAATGTGGCTCACCAAGAAGTAACCAAAGTAATATATTAGTATAATAGTTAATATATAGCTTTGAACCCCTTTAGATTGGATTTCAACCAATATATATTCCTAACTATAGTTTTGAAACAATGAGAATAAAATCGTCTCGTTTTGATGCCTTTGGGAATTTGGACAAACTTTCGACAAAATTGGCACACCAAGAAGTAACCAAAGTTTAATATATTAGTATAATAGTCTAGATAGAGCTTTGAACCCCTTTAGATTGGATTTCAACCAATGTATAGTCCTAACTATAGTTTTGAAACAATGGGAATATAATTGTCTCGTTTTGGTACATTTGAGAATTTGGACAAACTTTGACAGATTTGGCTCACCAAGAAGTAACCAAAGTAATATATTAGTATAATAGTTTATATATAGCTTTGAACCCCTTTAGATTGGATTTCAACCAATGTATATTCCTAACTATAGTTTTAAAACTATGGGAATATAATCGTCTCGTTTCGGTACATTTGAGAATTTGGACAAACTTTGACAAATTTGGCTCACCAAGAAGTAACCAAAGTTTAATATATTAGTATAATACTCTAGATAGAGCTTTGAACCCCTTTAGATTGGATTTCAACCAATGTATAGTCCTAACTATAGGTTTTAAACTATGGGAATATAATTGTCTCGTTTTGGTACATTTGAGAATTTAAACAAACTTTGACAAATGTGGCTCACCAAGAAGTAACCAAAGTAATATATTAGTATAATAGTTAATATATAGCTTTGAACCCCTTTAGATTGGATTTCAACCAATATATATTCCTAACTATAGTTTTGAAACAATGGGAAGAAAATCGTCTCGTTTTGGTACCTTTGGGAATTTGGACAAACTTTCGACAAATTTGGCTCACCAAGAAGTAACCAAACTAATATATTAGTATAATAGTCTATATATAGCTTTGAACCCCTTTAGATTGGATTCGAACCAATATATAGTCCAAACTATTTTTTTGAAACAACGGGAAGAAAATCGTCTAGTTTTGGTACCTTTGGGAATTGGGAGAAATTTAGACAAATTTGGCTCACCAAGAAATAACCAAAATTGAATATATTAATATAATAGTCTAAATATAGCTTTGAACCCCTTTAGAATGGATTCCAACCAATATATAGTCCTAACTATAGTTTTGAAACAATGGGAAGAAAATCGTCTCGTTTTGGTACCTTTGGGAATTTGGACAAACTTTCGACAAATTTGGCTCACCAAGAAGTAACCAAAGTTTAATATATTAGTATAATAGTCTAGACAGAGCTTTGAACCCCTTTAGATTGGATTTCAACCAATGTATAGTCCTAACTATAGTTTTGAAACAATGGGAATATAATTGTCTCGTTTTGGTACATTTGAGAATTTGGACAAACTTTGACAGATTTGGCTCACCAAGAAGTAACCAAAGTAATATATTAGTATAATAGTTTATATATAGCTTTGAACCCCTTTAGATTGGATTTCAACCAATGTATATTCCTAACTATAGTTTTAAAACTATGGGAATATAATCGTCTCGTTTCGGTACATTTGAGAATTTGGACAAACTTTGACAAATTTGGCTCACCAAGAAGTAACCAAAGTTTAATATATTAGTATAATACTCTAGATAGAGCTTTGAACCCCTTTAGATTGGATTTCAACCAATGTATAGTCCTAACTATAGGTTTTAAACTATGGGAATATAATCGTCTCGTTTTGGTACATTTGAGAATTTAAACAAACTTTGACAAATGTGGCTCACCAAGAAGTAACCAAAGTAATATATTAGTATAATAGTCTAAATATAGCTTTGAACCCCTTTAGAATAGATTCCAACCAATATATAGTCCTAACTATAGTTTTGAAACAATGGGAAGAAAATCGTCTCGTTTTGGTACCTTTGGGAATTTGGACAAACTTTCGACAAATTTGGCTCACCAAGAAGTAACCAAAGTTTAATATATTAGTATAATACTCTAGATAGAGCTTTGAACCCCTTTAGATTGGATTTCAACCAATGTATAGTCCTAACTATAGGTTTTAAACTATGGGAATATAATCGTCTCGTTTTGGTACATTTGAGAATTTAAACAAACTTTGACAAATTTGGCTCACCAAGAAGTAACCAAAGTAATATATTAATATAATAGTCTAAATATAGCTTTGAACCCCTTTAGAATGGATTCCAACCAATATATAGTCCAAACTATTTTTTTGAAACAACGGGAAGAAAATCATCTCGTTTTGGTACCTTTGGGAATTGGGAGAAATTTAGACAAATTTGGCTCACCAAGAAGTAAACATAGTTGAATATATTAGTATAATAGTCTAAATATAGCTTTGAACCCCTTTAGAATGGATTCCAACCAATATATAGTCCTAACTATAGTTTTGAAACAATGGGAAGAAAATCGTCTCGTTTTGGTACCTTTGGGAATTTGGACAAACTTTCGACAAATTTGGCTCACCAAGAAGTAACCAAAGTTTAATATATTAGTATAATAGTCTAGATAGAGCTTTGAACCCCTTTAGAATGGATTCCAACCAATATATAGTCCTAACTATAGTTTTGAAACAATGGGAAGAAAAACGTCTCGTTTTAGTACCTTTGGGAATTTGGACAAACTTTCGACAAATTTGGCTCACCAAGAAGTAACCAAAGTTTAATATATTAGTATAATAGTCTAGACAGAGCTTTGATCCCCTTTAGATTGGTTTTCAACCAATGTATAGTCCTAACTATAGTTTTGAAGCAATGGGAATATAATTGTCTCGTTTTGGTACATTTGAGAATTTGGACAAACTTTGACAGACTTGGCTCACCAAGAAGTAACCAAAGTAATATATTAGTATAATAGTTTATATATAGCTTTGAACCCCTTTAGATTGGATTTCAACCAATGTATATTCCTAACTATAGTTTTAAAACTATGGGAATATAATCGTCTCGTTTCGGTACATTTGAGAATTTGGACAAACTTTGACAAATTTGGCTCACCAAGAAGTAACCAAAGTTTAATATATTAGTATAATACTCTAGATAGAGCTTTGAACCCCTTTAGATTGGATTTCAACCAATGTATAGTCCTAACTATAGGTTAAACTATGGGAATATAATTGTCTCGTTTTGGTACATTTGAGAATTTAAACAAACTTTGACAAATGTGGCTCACCAAGAAGTAACCAAAGTAATATATTAGTATAATAGTTAATATATAGCTTTGAACCCCTTTAGATTGGATTTCAACCAATATATATTCCTAACTATAGTTTTGAAACAATGAGAATAAAATCGTCTCGTTTTGATGCCTTTGGGAATTTGGACAAACTTTCGACAAAATTGGCACACCAAGAAGTAACCAAAGTTTAATATATTAGTATAATAGTCTAGATAGAGCTTTGAACCCCTTTAGATTGGATTTCAACCAATGTATAGTCCTAACTATAGTTTTGAAACAATGGGAATATAATTGTCTCGTTTTGGTACATTTGAGAATTTGGACAAACTTTGACAGATTTGGCTCACCAAGAAGTAACCAAAGTAATATATTAGTATAATAGTTTATATATAGCTTTGAACCCCTTTAGATTGGATTTCAACCAATGTATATTCCTAACTATAGTTTTAAAACTATGGGAATATAATCGTCTCGTTTCGGTACATTTGAGAATTTGGACAAACTTTGACAAATTTGGCTCACCAAGAAGTAACCAAAGTTTAATATATTAGTATAATACTCTAGATAGAGCTTTGAACCCCTTTAGATTGGATTTCAACCAATGTATAGTCCTAACTATAGGTTTTAAACTATGGGAATATAATTGTCTCGTTTTGGTACATTTGAGAATTTAAACAAACTTTGACAAATGTGGCTCACCAAGAAGTAACCAAAGTAATATATTAGTATAATAGTTAATATATAGCTTTGAACCCCTTTAGATTGGATTTCAACCAATATATATTCCTAACTATAGTTTTGAAACAATGGGAAGAAAATCGTCTCGTTTTGGTACCTTTGGGAATTTGGACAAACTTTCGACAAATTTGGCTCACCAAGAAGTAACCAAACTAATATATTAGTATAATAGTCTATATATAGCTTTGAACCCCTTTAGATTGGATTCGAACCAATATATAGTCCAAACTATTTTTTTGAAACAACGGGAAGAAAATCGTCTAGTTTTGGTACCTTTGGGAATTGGGAGAAATTTAGACAAATTTGGCTCACCAAGAAATAACCAAAATTGAATATATTAATATAATAGTCTAAATATAGCTTTGAACCCCTTTAGAATGGATTCCAACCAATATATAGTCCTAACTATAGTTTTGAAACAATGGGAAGAAAATCGTCTCGTTTTGGTACCTTTGGGAATTTGGACAAACTTTCGACAAATTTGGCTCACCAAGAAGTAACCAAAGTTTAATATATTAGTATAATAGTCTAGACAGAGCTTTGAACCCCTTTAGATTGGATTTCAACCAATGTATAGTCCTAACTATAGTTTTGAAACAATGGGAATATAATTGTCTCGTTTTGGTACATTTGAGAATTTGGACAAACTTTGACAGATTTGGCTCACCAAGAAGTAACCAAAGTAATATATTAGTATAATAGTTTATATATAGCTTTGAACCCCTTTAGATTGGATTTCAACCAATGTATATTCCTAACTATAGTTTTAAAACTATGGGAATATAATCGTCTCGTTTCGGTACATTTGAGAATTTGGACAAACTTTGACAAATTTGGCTCACCAAGAAGTAACCAAAGTTTAATATATTAGTATAATACTCTAGATAGAGCTTTGAACCCCTTTAGATTGGATTTCAACCAATGTATAGTCCTAACTATAGGTTTTAAACTATGGGAATATAATCGTCTCGTTTTGGTACATTTGAGAATTTAAACAAACTTTGACAAATGTGGCTCACCAAGAAGTAACCAAAGTAATATATTAGTATAATAGTCTAAATATAGCTTTGAACCCCTTTAGAATAGATTCCAACCAATATATAGTCCTAACTATAGTTTTGAAACAATGGGAAGAAAATCGTCTCGTTTTGGTACCTTTGGGAATTTGGACAAACTTTCGACAAATTTGGCTCACCAAGAAGTAACCAAAGTTTAATATATTAGTATAATACTCTAGATAGAGCTTTGAACCCCTTTAGATTGGATTTCAACCAATGTATAGTCCTAACTATAGGTTTTAAACTATGGGAATATAATCGTCTCGTTTTGGTACATTTGAGAATTTAAACAAACTTTGACAAATTTGGCTCACCAAGAAGTAACCAAAGTAATATATTAATATAATAGTCTAAATATAGCTTTGAACCCCTTTAGAATGGATTCCAACCAATATATAGTCCAAACTATTTTTTTGAAACAACGGGAAGAAAATCATCTCGTTTTGGTACCTTTGGGAATTGGGAGAAATTTAGACAAATTTGGCTCACCAAGAAGTAAACATAGTTGAATATATTAGTATAATAGTCTAAATATAGCTTTGAACCCCTTTAGAATGGATTCCAACCAATATATAGTCCTAACTATAGTTTTGAAACAATGGGAAGAAAATCGTCTCGTTTTGGTACCTTTGGGAATTTGGACAAACTTTCGACAAATTTGGCTCACCAAGAAGTAACCAAAGTTTAATATATTAGTATAATAGTCTAGACAGAGCTTTGAACCCCTTTAGATTGGATTTCAACCAATGTATAGTCCTAACTATAGTTTTGAAGCAATGGCAATATAATTGTCTCGTTTTGGTACATTTGAGAATTTGGACAAACTTTGACAGACTTGGCTCACCAAGAAGTAACCAAAGTAATATATTAGTATAATAGTTTATATATAGC